>CM041779.1:31350434-31444252 GCA_023374045.1 Limonium bicolor | reverse complement strand
CACGTAGACAAAACAAAAGAACTATACAAAAAGACAAATCCTCTCTAACTTTAGAGGACCGCTAATGACACCCACTATGGTGTCGAGATTATAATGATAATGAAACGAAGAGTACCAACTGTGAAACATGAGAACAACCCGGGAAGACAACAGCTCGGGCCGCGCGGTATGGATGATCGGGAGTTGGTATCTGCATCAGATCCTTCGACCGTCTATGGTGGAATATATTTTTGGGGATCCCTGGGTGACCCCACTTTCTCAGGACATCCCGGAGTCCAGAGGTGACTTCCGCTTCCTCGACCCTGGGTGTCGGGAATGAGGGAGTGACAAGTTGGTGAAGCACATCCCGGAGTCCAGAGGTGACTTCCGCTTCCTCGACCCTGGGTGTCGGGAATGGGGGAGTGACAAGTTGGTGAAGCACATCCCGGAGTCCAGAGGTGACTTCCGCTTCCTCGACCCTGGGTGTCGGGAATGGGGGAGTGACAAGTTGGTGAAGCACATCCCGGAGTCCAGAGGTGACTTTCCGCTCCTCGACCCTGGGTGTCGGGAATGGGGGAGTGACAAGTTGGTGAAGCACATCCCGGAGTCCAGAGGTGACTTCCGCTTCCTCGACCCTGGGTGTCGGGAATGGGGGAGTGACAAGTTGGTGAAGCTTATCTTGGAGTCTAGAGGTGACTCCGCTTTCTCGACCCTGGGTGTCTAGAATGGGGGACTAGCTATGGAGGAGACGTCCTCCAACGTGCGGTGATAAAAGAATGCACAAATAATCCTTAAAGAAACAAGGAACGATTAGCACCTACATAATGAAGTCTCGGGATCTAATCTATATCCCCTGACTTGGTGCCAGAGAATAAAGGAAAACTTGTGTAATGAGACCAAGCTAACAAGAGAAAGTCACAAATGTGACCCTTTAAGAAACAAGGTATGAATAGCACCTACATAGCAAAGTCTCGGGATCTAACCTATATCCCCTGACTCGGTGCAAGAGAAGAAATGAAAACATATGTAATGAGAACAAGAAAACAATACGCAACCTCTTGAATGATCCCATAGTGAGGATCGACGGTATAATGTACCTACGCATACGTCCTATAATTACCTGACTGTTGTTGCTACACTAGCAGCTTATTGTGCTGGACTGCGTGTTTGACATTGTTATGCTACTGGCAAGCTGTGCTTGGTTGCTTATTGATATTGCTGTGCTACTTGCAAGATGTGCTTGGTTGCTTGCTGATATTGCTATGCTACCTTAAGGTGTGTTTGATATTATGACGGATTGTGATGTGCTTTACTGCTTAAATATAACATGTAAATTGACTTAATAATATTCGACCAAGTAGTCGTGTGGCCCGGTAACATGCGGGCTTCACACGTTCATACTCGGCATAGTTTGCTGAGTCCTTTATTTTTACAGGTGATCATCTGGAACGTGACGGAGCGTAGGTGGAATGACTACCATGGGGGTAGTCCGGTTCGGCAAGACTTTTAAGTAGTACGTTTTAATGTACGGGTTGTACTTTCGGTTTATGTTGTTGGATTAAGAACTTATGTTGTAGACTCTCGGTACTCGGTTTGTATCTTTTGTGTTGGACTTGGTCTTCCAGTCATTCAGACCGTAACTTGGTGTAAGTAGAGTGGTCGGGTCAACCACGTGGGTGGTTGGCGTCTGTAGCACCTGAATAGAGTTCGAAACCGCTGCGTAGACTTCTCCTGCTAACTTAGGCGCGTCGTTTAATTGTTGGTTGTGATTCGGGGGTGTTACATTTCTAGTTTGATAATTAAATACTTTGTATACATAGAGAAAATCTAGAAGATATTTGGGAGTTTATCTTTTATAGATAAATAGTCTAGAGATTTATATATACACTCATAGGAAGAGAGCAGAAGATTGAGGAAGAGAGAAAAATATAAAGAGTGAGATTGAGAGGCAATCAGAAGAGAGTTTAGCTGCTGGTTGTGTTTTACGTAATTTGAGTTCAGAACTCAAATTAAGTGTGGGTTATGTCAAGATAGGCTTTTTAACGTGAGGGTTTGTATTCGCATTGAATACGTGATTGTGTAATAGTTGTTATACGTGATTATAATAAAGGTTCAACCTTTACTTTGTTTTGGTCTTCCCTTCTTTCCGTTCTTCTTGAGCTGTGGACTCAATCACCAACATCTTCTGAGTCGCAGACTCAGATCGGCGACGTCTAGGAACTTACAACCCTCAATTATCTCACCTTCCATGAACAACTTCAAAAAAAAAAAACCCTCTCTTTCTCACCGCAAGGTTTTTGTATGCATTAGTTGTCCAAATCATTAGCCTTTCAATAGTTATAACTTGTCTTTCAGGTCCAACAAATGGATCTTTTTATGATACTTAGCAAACAACACCGGTTACCTATGCTATGATCCTACCACAAAAAGAATTTACACTTCTCGATGTGTTTCCTTATTGTAATCACATTTCCCTCTCTGCCTCCTCCACCAATCTCAACAATGACTAATCAGCTTAAACAGTAAACATTGTCAATGTTTCTCAGTCTTCCCCCCTCGCATCTACACCGGAAAACTCAGACTGTCAATTTGTCTTTCTTCAACCTGAAACCTTCTTCACACCCTATCCACCCAACCTCCAGAGCCTACTCATCCCGTGGTCATTCATGCCCAAACACATAGTCTAAAACCCGAAGTGTACACAGATGGCACAATACATTGGCTAAATAGCACCAATACTTATTTTCCACATCCTCCCACACTAGAACAACCTTGTTTTACCACAACCATGAGGTTTCCGGAATGAAGAAAAGCTATTCAACAATAATATGAGGCATTACAAAAAAAACAACACTTGGGAACTTGTCCTCTATCTGCCAAACATTAATGTCCTTGGATCCAAATGAATCCTTAAAACAAAAAAATATGTAGATGGGTAAATAGAGTGAAGAAAGGCACACCATTTTCCCAAGATTTCATTCAAGCTCTTGGGATTGATTACTGTGAGACCTACAGTCTAGTGGGTAAAGTTATTATGATAAGGCTTGTTATTTCCATAGCAACTGCTCTTAATTGGCCAATTCAACAGTTGGATGTTAACAACGCTTTTCTACACGGTGATTTAAGGGAAGAGGTTTATTTCTATTAGCCAAGTGGGTTTGTTACTAAGCAAATTCCTACACAAGTATGCAAACTGAAAAAGGCCCTCTATGGGTTGAAACAGTAACCACGAGCATTGTTTTCAACACTAAACACCTATCTTATTCACATTGGTTTTCAACCCTCTTACTTTGACTCCTCTTGATTCATCTATCAATTCCAAAACCAAAATGTCTATATACATGTATATGTAGATGATATCCTCATTATAGGCAGCTCTTAAACACTTATCAACTTATTAATCCAGACCCTAGACACTAAGTTTCCAATCAAAGACCTAGGACCTTTGCATTATTTTCTTGGTATATCTGTATCTAGAAACACTCTTGGTCTAAAGTTTTCCCAAGCACACTTGATTCAAGAACTGCTCTCATGTGTCATTATGTCCAATGCTATACCATGTCACACTTTTATGACAGATACTGAAACTTTATATGACCTTGATAGCCCTTTATACCCAGACACGTCTCATTTCATAGCCAAGTAGGTAGTCTACAATATATGGCCTTCAAACGGCCAGATATCAGTTTTGGTATC
Source organism: Limonium bicolor (assembly GCA_023374045.1). Taxonomy (NCBI): domain Eukaryota; kingdom Viridiplantae; phylum Streptophyta; class Magnoliopsida; order Caryophyllales; family Plumbaginaceae; genus Limonium; species Limonium bicolor. Next base: position 31,440,577 of record CM041779.1, on the reverse strand, counting down.
TACTGCATTAGCTAGTCCATGCACACACCCTGACAAAACCACTAGAAAGCCATAAAAAGTGTTTTGCGGCATCTCATTCATACCTTAGATCCAAGTTTATATTTTCCAGCGACTGATAAGTCGGGGAGTTATCTATGTCTATGGGGTTTATTTATGCTTAATTTGTTGTTATCTCTTATTAAATTCTCGCCTTATGGTTATTTTTATGCTTCTTGTTGCAATTATCTTCTATGATGGGTTTATGTGTTATTTCAGGCGAAAATCTCAAGACAACGCGTTCCCGATCACTATAGTGGTATTTTGGACTCTCAAACAAGTTGAACAGAGTGAAGACATGCATTATTCTTCAATTTTAGGTTGGGTCCAGGACCTTGCACAGACCCTAAGTCCCGGACCAACCATTGGCTTGACTCTCGACCAGATTTGAAGACTGGTCCGGGACTTGATACACACCCTAAGTCCCGGACCATAACAAGGCTTGACTCTCGACCAGTTTTAAGGACAGGTCCGGGACTTGATACACATCCTAAGTCCCGGACCATGCGTGGAGTCGAATTCTCGGCGGTTTTTAGAGGCTGGTCCGGGACCTTAGACTTGGACCAAGTCCCGGACCAAACTGATAAAACGCGGCCAGATTCTTTACGGAAGGAAGAAATTAAAGATAGAATTTGGAAGTTATAAAAGGAGAGACTTACCTGACGTGAAGGATATGCCATAATACACCACAGAACACTGTTTTTACACAGAGGAGAAAGGGGAGAGAGAAAGGTTGAGCTTTGGGAAGATCTTGGAGATTATTCAAGAGAGAAGACTAAAGGCTAAGAATAGAGAATTCACGACGGTTACCGAAATCAGAGTTTCCTCTAGTTCTTCCTTCCCTGAGTCTGTTTTATTCGATTTGAGCACTGTTATCATGACTATGTCTGAGTAGTCTCTTTTTAATTCCGGTTTGCTATGTATCCCTAGATTGATTATTCCTGTACCTTTGTGATTTTCTGCAATTTGATTGAATAAAGTTCTTTTCTTTACTGAATCTCCTTAATCATTTATAATCTGGCCAATTATAAAGATTATTATTTTGTTAGCTTATAAGTGACGACTGCGGCTTTCAATTGAATACTGGAAAAGAACTGGTTAGTATAGAGATGGTAATTCCTCTAAATTGCTAACTGGCCATTAATCTAGATTGTCCTTAAAGCGGTTAGTAAACAGTGGGTTCGTAGCGAGAGTTAGAATTCGGTCTTTACTAATTAGAATTTGCTAAGCGGGAGACCGGAGGTAAATTACTATTGTTCTAGGGTGTTATTCAGAATTGTCTTGGAAATCACTTAGGGAGAGGAATTACAGATCTAGGGAGAAGTAGTAAACCGGGATTTCTTTCCCAAATCAGTTTTGAAACATTTATTTTCCTGCTATTTACTGCTTTACAATTTGTTTACAGTTTTTATTCTTCATCAAACCAAAACCCCCAATTTCTTGTTTTTCATTTGTTAATTAGTTTTCTTTTTAATTTCTTTTAGTTTAGTAAAGATTAAAACTAGACATCGCCTCCTCTGGTTATACTTAGGGAATACTCTCTAATTAAAACTTGCTAGAATTGACCGGTACACTTACTGTTAGGTTTTACCTCATCAGCGACCTCTCTCGGCTCCAGCGATGCTGACTGGGCAGGGAGTCGCTTGGACTATCGTTCCACCACCCACTTTGAGATCAACCTCGGTGATAATCTTGTTTCGTGGAGCTTCCACAAACAAAGAACCATGGCACGGTCGAGTGTTGAAGCAGAGTTCAAGGTACTTGCTCTAGCCACCTCTAAGTCCCTATTGTTGCATTGTTAGCAGAGTTAAAAATCAAATTCGACAGAGCCACTATCTTGCATTGCAAGAACAATACCGCTGCTTACCTTGCTCATAAACCGATCTTCCATAACCATGCCAAGTATGTGGAAGTTGACTACTTCTTCGTTCGAGAGTGAATTCGAAATGGCAGCCTCCATGTCTCCTTCATTCCTAATAATTAATTTGCAGCTAGCGGATAGTACACAAAACCCTTAACCAAACCCCAATATCTTCGATTTCGTTCCCAAATGTCATTGATTGCCGACCTTTTGAATCGCGAGAGGGTAATAGACTATCAAACATCATACATAGTCCCAAATTGATAAATGTGGTAATAAAGGCCACGTCTCTTAGTCACCTATATCATTGTTCTAGAATACTTTTTACAAGCCTATATATTCTCCACTAGTGTTCTCGTGATATACGGAAGCAAATGCAATACATACAATTTCCGGTTTACACCTCTCATTCTGTTTTGCCTATAGGACGAAGTGAGTTATTCCATTCTTTTGAGGTTGTATATATTACTTGCACAACTACTATATATCCACGACTTACAGTCATGCCGAATAATACTGATGTTTAATTCATTTTTAAGGATTTTGAATACTTTCTCCTATTCCAAATATTTAACGTTTTAGAGATGAATCTAGACAAATTTAAGTGTAGATATATCTCTAAAACGACATATATTTTGAATGTGAGGGAGTAAAAATAAAGTCATCAATACTCAATATGTTGAATGATAGTTGTTACTCAATATATTGAACGATAGATGTTCATCGATTAAAAAATGTTGTTTCGCATTATTGCTTCTCAATTTAGTTTTTTCCTTTAGTGAAAGGCGGAGTAAACCTTAAATAAAACAACTCTAGTTTGAAGTAAATACATTGTGCTACCTAGTGTCTCTAACATAGTCAAACATGTGGTACAAATATTGACTGTTATGCACATATTTAACAAATATTAAACATCAAACCCCCCCCCCCCCCCCCCAATGAATGTCGTTTCTATACCTGAGTTATATCACACAATCAATCTGCATCATTAATTTATCAAGCTTGATATAGCTAGATTCACAAATTCCTGTTGCTTCTTCCAGAAATTGTCTAAGAGTAAAATTTGTAGTCTTTGGCTTGTATAATGATCTCCCTGAGGCCCCCAATTGCAGACATAATCATCAAAAGAATTCCGAGCACAATACAGATCTGCAAGTTCAAGAAACACATGTGAATAAGAAGACCTTTTAGAATTATTTTGTTTATGGGATGAGTACTCACATAAAACTCATATAGAGACAATGTATGCATGTTTTATCAATACCCAATTAGTTATCCAAGACTTGCTGAATCTTCGAGGCTTGTAAACTGCGAGCCATATGATGCAAGGAAGCTGGATAGAATAAAAAGAATAGAGATTACATTCAATATGGTCTAATATATTTATATGGTCCATTTTATTGTCAAGGTTATACCTGCTTTACTTGTTTGGTCGAGAAAATTATGATCAGATTTACGTTTTTAAGTTTTGGGCTTTATTTCTTAATAAATAAAGCAGAGGCCATACGTACTCAAGGTTGAGTAACTTCAAGTGTCTCACCGTAATACATCACTGAAGTCAAAATAGATTATAATGGACAACCTATAATACTCTACTATACTCCTCCGTTCAACAATAACTGTCATTTTTAGAAACTTGCACACTTATTAAGAAAAGTCGGACAATGACGCATGTGCCCCTACTTTTACTTTTCTATTTAGATAATAATTCTTTATATTGAATAGTAGGGGTAAAAGTGAGAGAAGTGTTTGTCAAAAAGCTAGAATGACAGATTATTTTGAACAAGAATCACATCCTAAAACGACAATCTTAATGAACGGAGGAGTATAATGTAGCTAGTCGACTCTTTTATATAATTGTCAGACAATATGTTATATATATATATTTCGTAAACAAGGGTATTTATTTATAAGAAACAACGAGTGTGGATATTTCTCCAAATTCGAACCATACAACCAGCATGTGGGATTCATAAGGGACATCCTAACCAGCAAGAGCCAGAGTGGCATAGTCCAACAAAGTGGATCCGGACTTGACCAAAGTATAAACATGTCATTGAAAAGGGCTGGGACAGAAAATGATAACATTGGCCTAAGCAACCAATCGAAAATAACAAAACGAACAAGAGCAGAAACCTAGATTCTGACCAACGGGAAATCCTACTCATTCCTGTTACTAGCAGACCAAGAAGTCATTCTTCTTGGCAACCCTTGGAGTCAGGAGTTGCCTCGAAACTGGGTTGGTTGTCCCCTAATGTACGGACTAAGATCGATATAACCAAAGCACCTGCAACAAGTCCATGCCGAGAATATGTTGTTTTTTTACTTTGGTTGTGTTTGGGGTGTACCGGTCAAGGTTCTGCTTCCTTCCACCGTAGGACTCCAATAGTTCATTAGGGACTAGTGTAACCGGACAGTCGAGAAGGTGAGCCTCATTGACCAAGTCTTCAACAGTCTGCATAGATAACCTAAGCTTGAGGAGGGGCCCCTGGACTTGGGTCAACTTTAACCTGTCCCTGGGGCTGGGTGCGCCAGTAGATCTTCTCTCAAGGTCACAATCCTCACCAAACTCATCATCATGAGCAGGGGAGTCTTGTGCATGCATGCCGAGATCCAATCTCATACTCTCATGATTCACACTTCGACTTTTTGAAGCTTCATAAGGATCCGGGGCATGGCATCCCATTCCCTCCATAGTTTTTCAATGCGCACCCTGGTGGCTCAAAGCCATGGTCCATAGGGGAATGACCCTTCCTTGGAGCTGCTAGGATCGGGAAATCTTTAGTGGGGTGGGTGAAGAGACCTCAGAGATAGAGATGCAGTGCAAGACAGGCTTGAAGACACGTGTCTAACTTTGATCAGCAAGAACTCCCCCCCCCCCCCCCCCCCCCCCCCCCCCTCCCCAAAAAAAACGTCCTTCCTCCTCATTGACCTCTATGAATGAGCCAAAATTTGAAGAGATTCTGAGTGCAAAGGCTTTGTCGAAGAATGAGAGGAACATCGTGCATCCGTACCCAAATTGGTATGAATTTGAAGTCGTGGTCTTTAAGGGATTTCTCAACTTCAATCGGCTGAAGAAAAATAAGAGAACTGTCAAAGATCTATGGTCCACCATTGATAATGTCACCAACATCATCCTCCTTCTCAATCTTGAACATGAAGATGTTCTTACCCACGTTACTAACTTTAAGTTGTCCCTGAAGCTCCCACACCTTACCGAGTGTGGCCTCCATGGCCCGTATATCGGTGGAACAACGGGAGAGAAGTTTGCCGAGAAAGCAACCATCATATGATTGGGAACCATTAACCATGAGAAGGTCATCAAGACCCATGGAATCAATCTCATTTGTAGACAATGAAAGGTCGGCACATTTGATGGCGATGTCATCAACTTGTTCCTCCACATGTGTAGCCGTCATGACTGGTCAGTATGAGAATAGAGTGAAGCAATCAAGGAGTTGGTGGCCGGAGGTAGGGAACGGAAGAGGAAGAGATTTAGGTGCAACTAGGAGGTGAATCAACCACATGCAAAAAGTAATGATGGGGAAGAGTTTGTTTTTGGTTTCCAAGGCACTCATTTGGGAAAAAAGAAAAGTTAGCAGCCCAAGAGATGTCAAAACCCTCCAGGCAAAGGGAGAAGAATTTGACGAAGTAGGTTGAGAGGTGGGAGAGTGAGTATACGTGGGATTTCAGACAATGTTATATGTTGATTAACAAAGATTTGATGAATTAGTAATCTTTACCAGTATGGAGTGAGCTTATAAAACATTTATAACATATATGGGTGACAATCACAATGAAATTAGTTTCCTATAAAGAAAGAATTGAACTTTAAAATTAATTATAAAGTGAGCAAACACCCATGATAAGTACTGAAATGTGATTTCGAAAACCACTAATAATTGAGAAGGAAACACTAAGTTTTTCATTTCCTTTGTTGACATGGATACTAAAGTTTTATCATTGTCAATACTAAAATGAAAGAAGTTAAAATAGTTCTACTTACCATGTATGTAGTGGGAGCAAATCCAAATCCTCCAAAGAACCCGAGAAGACCGCCGAAGAATGGAAAAGTTATGGCGACAAACAGTGTAAAAGCTGTATACGTAAAAAGATAAAATATCAATAATAAAGTGTGGGCTGGAAGGCATGAGCATCTTTTTATATATATAATTGTCTACTAACCGACATAGCTATTCCTTGTGACGAACCGCAATGTCCTTGAAGGCTTGAACTTCATCTTTTTTATAAGAAAATTCTCTAGCATGTCGAATATGGGCATTGCGAAAATCTATACATGATTGATAGATAATCAGCCTTAACAGCTCAGTTTCAGAAAATATATCCATCCAGAAAAAGTGTGCCATATATGAACAAGTCATCACCTGATAGCTTCCGATGAGATGGATGACAACAAACAAGTTGACCATAGCGATAAGCCAGATAGGCTCATCTAGGCTAACAAGGATGTTTTCTTTCACATCATTACCAAACGTCTTATACCCAACTAGGGCAACAGGGAAGTAACACAATGCAAGGACAAAGTACGTAACGATAACACCTTTTAGCATTGGTTCCTTAGATGTTTTCTCTGAGGTGGATGGGATGGTAGCTTGGATCTCTAAGACGACGTTATGACCAGCATAGGCAAAAGCCATAGTCCCTAAAGCATTAAAGAATCCAAAGACTTTACCTGCTAGTGTTTTAGCATGGAGGGAGTAAGAGACTTCTTGATTCAACTCCTTATTGATTGATGCTGCCCATACTATGGTAGAATAGCTACATACACATGAATGATAATCAAGTGTATATATATGAACATGTATCAAGGCACGATGAAAAAACTATGTGTAAGTATAGTACTACCTTATGGACATAGCAGCAGCTACAATGGAGATGCTAGTGATTGAGTTGAAATTGGGTAGGTGGGAAAGCACAAAATGAACGGAGGAAAATATCATGATGAAGTATGTGGTCCTCATGTTTTTGCAATGGGCACAAACTTTGTCATGAAAGATTTTAAGTGAATTTCCCCCCGTGACCATGTACACAATGCAAAGGCCCACTTCCACAATCACTTGTTGGGGTACCACAATCCACAACCCTAATTTTTTTCCAAATGCATGTTGTCCAAGCTCATGATACCTATCAAACCGCCTGTAAGGAATCATCTCATGCATGTGCACCATCTGCCACATAGTGTATAATGTAATTATCCATGACAACACCATCATTGTTACTCCCAGTCCCCTGTGTTTCCAAATTCACAAATAACTCTTTACTTATAGTTTTAGAGAGAATGAAAATGTTGTAATGCTAATTAAATATTCATCAATTACTTACCATCCAAGATTAGCCATGGCATAAGGGAGACCAAGGACACCAGCACCAACAACAGCGGTAATATAGTAAGCAACAACATGCCACCATTTTGCATTCCTTGAAGAGGTAATTGGTAGCCAATCATTAATCTCCTTTTGCCTTCTTAATTCTTCTTCTGTCTGAGTTGCTAGCTGCGAAAAGAAAAAACTACTGAAGTTTAGTTACTAGCTTTTTTTAAGACCATCCATCACCTTCATTCAAGATTAGTACAGCCTTATCATGGAAATAAGTCTTAGCAGCCAAAATATAAGTGATGCAAACAAACGCTAACTAAAAGGATCAAAGTAGGCTCGATCACTCATCATCTACCATTTGTAACCGGATCCCATTGGGACGTTACAGAAGTAGAAATGCCCAGGAGCAATCAGCCATAAGCCTAGGTTAAGAGTGAATCCATAAGCCATAATCTAACTAAAACTAACTTGAACAAGGTTAACCTAAGCTAATATTTACAAACATAAGTTCGGTCCAAAATAACAAGATCGAGCCTTATAGCCAAAGTCTAACAAACCCCTGGAAATAAAAATCTAGCAAAATGGCGACATTGATCAACACGCATTTAAGAGACAACCTTCGGCATGCATGCCACCTTCAGGACACCACTAGATCCCCGAACGTGAAGGCTTCCACAGAGCCACATCCTTGCCCACCATTATGTCTATCTTATGCCCACAAGCTTGTCTCGTCGTCAGTGTGCTAGAGCTTGGCATTGAGAGCTCAAGTCTCTTAAACTGCCGCCTCTGTTCAAGGAGCCCGAGGTCCCAAATTTCCTCATTGGATGCATTCGTGATCAACTGATGAAAAGGCCTTTTGCCAAAAGGCCCCGTCATCGGGTCAAAGCACATTGGAGGTGGGGGAGCGTGGAAGGGTTTGCCAAGGATGATGATGGCTTCACCGAGGGGATAGCGGATAGTCCGATATCTGTAGAGACCAAAGGATCGCCCTGCCCTAAATAGCTGAAAGTGGCCATACCGCTGGATGTACAGAAGCATCACAAATCTGCTTGTGGGACAGAAAGATCTCAAAATATTGCCACATGCCAAATGGTTCAGGACCAATACCTACTGCAGGTGCTGGACAATTATCGGATTCATGCAAGAAGGTTCCACACTTTGAACAAATATTAGGCATGTTATCATACGCGACAGTAAAAGCAAAGAACTGGCCATCGGTTTGGAATGGCATGCAGTGGAGGATCGGGAGGTTTATATCGACCATCACCTTAAAGCGAAGATACCTATACCCGGTAGAAGCTAGATCTTCCATGATTCCACAAAAGCGCCCAAGCTTGGTTGTTGCTCTTTCCATGAACTGTGCATTGTAGAGGAAACAGGGGACATCAAAGACTCTTACCTAGAAAGGTACCCAAAGGAAATCCTTATGTGGAAATGCAACTCCGGGTTCCAGACGTTGAACAGCAAACAAAGCACCATGGACGAGCCATGGACCTCGAACTAGCACTGCATGCAGAGCTTCCAACGTTTCAAGTTCGAAGAGAAACAGTGAGGAGTAACTTTACAAAACTTGAATCCGTCAGACTCTTCATTGACTAGCACTGATAGAGCATAGTGAGATGGGTGATATTTCTGGATGAACGAAAAGCCTTCCAATTAGGCACGTCTTCAAGATCAGGGTTGAGCCAAAAAGTTGTTACGCCATTGGGAGCTTAGAGTTGAAAACGAGTGTCTAAAGAATGAGGACGGAGGCAGGGGAGAGTGTAGAAGCGGGAGTGAGTTAGAAGGTAAAATATTGAAATAGAGAAACAGGGTAGAGGAGTAGGGCGATGCGGGCAAGAAAATAGATTTTAAGGGGAAATGGAAAAACATACAAGAGGGCGGAGGATTGTAGAATAAGGCAGCCGCCTAATCATTGCATGCAATCTCGGTAGCGTTAAAAGAGGAAAAAGAGAGAGATGAGGAGGCAGGGGGAAAGGCACAGGCCGAGAGGGTGTGCACGTGTGAAGAAAGGAGGGAGTTAGGACCATAGTAAGTTTAGTTACTAGCTAGTATGGTATTTCTATTTCTTCATATTACTAGTATAAATTGTCAATGAGGTTCTTGTATATTATTATTAAGTGCTCAACTATAAGGTGGGTGCACCCATAGGTAAGGATAATTTAGCACAAAGTTACAACACATTTAAGACACTTGTAAAATGAGTAATAAGAGTAAGTTTAAAACATACTACAAGACTCATAACTGTCTCATATGTATACAATGAAAAGTACTAGTATGTGTTTTTGAGGTTCGTCCTTAAACCTTGCTTTATAGGATGAGTTCCCACTCAAAAAATAGCTGGAGATTAATGTTTCTCGTCCTCGAAACGTTTTAACCATTCTAAACATCCGAAAATGGCTTCAAATTAATGTTCCCGAAGTGGGTTAATTGAACTAAAAATGTTTCTGGTTTTCCTTAAACATTATTTTGAGCCGGCCACTTAATTTTCAGATAAGGGTAATTAATTCAAGGAGGATCTACTTGGCAATATCTTCAGAGAAGAAGAATGATAACACAAAAGCGAATATTTTAGAACTAGCTGGACATTTTCATTTGCTAGAAAAAAGGCTTTAAAATCCTATAGTTTTGATTGTTAACTCAACATCGACCAATTCACATGAAAAGTGGATAAGGATAGGCAGAGAAGATCAAGTAGTAGCACCCAGTTAGTTTTATCTAACTCCTTTTCTTTTTTAATAATGAGAGTAGTGAAAGAAAAAGAGGAGCTAACTTACATCCATGCGGTCATGAGGGTACAAATCGTTGCGGTCCGTCGCCATAAGAGTGACTTCTTTCTATATATGAAGAAACCGACCCAGCAGCTAGCAAGTTTAATGAACCGTGATATAAAGCAGCAGCACCGGAATAGAATCAAGCAATATCAATAGGATAAGAATTAAGAGGAAGGAGACGACGACTGAAAGTCTTCTTTCAAGTCTGTTTAATCAGAATTTTCAGTTTTCTGTTCCTGCACTGCACCTTCCATTCTCGTTGAATGATTTATTGGCGTGAGATGATGGAATCCAGTGAGATGAATAACGAGATATTTTTTGAACTGAATTGATGAATGGTGGGACTAGCAGTTAAAATAGGAAAGTTCAACCCTGGGTTCAACTGTCTTCTTCAGCTGGTCCCCCTCTCATTCTTAGTTGTGACTATTCGACACAATAGATAAATACTGATCACGGTAGAAGTAATTGGGTTCCGTTAAAATAAAAAAGAATTGAGCTGGCCATATTGAATTTTGATGCTATCGAAATTGCATTAAATGTATATAGTGCAAACGGTATTATAAGCTTATAATAATATATATTTTCTGGTGGATAAATAACTCAATTTCTCGACTACAATTTAATTCAGTTATATATGACTATATATATATATATACATTTTTAATACATAAAAATTATATTTTTAGTATATAAAAACCATTTTGATATATTTGTAAATATAAATTTTGATGTTGTTAAACTGTATTATATATAAGCTTATAATATTTGTACTTTTAATATATATAAATAACGACTGTATGGTTGTGTTTTGAGTGTTTCGGTGTGCTGAAACCAGATCTTATATGGTACTAAAACCAGATCATCAATCAAAGAGGCAGGCTGACCATGGATGGTGGGAGGTAGTAATCAGAAGTAATGTCAAGGCCAAGGTCTACACCTCTCTTTCTCTTCAGCATGGAAGAAAATGTAATCTTCATCTGTCTCAGAACCTTCTGGCCACATCTTCAAATAGAGCTCCAAAGCTTTGAGTTCAAATAGAGTTCTCAGTTGGTTGATTATCTTCTATAAAAAAAAGTTAAAGAGTTAAAGAAAGTAAAAGGAACAAGAAGAAAGGCTAAGGAAAAAGAAGAATGACTTTACCAGCAGGAGTTGTGGGAGTAGTAGTAAAAGATGTTTCTTCTAGAAGCTGGGTAATTTTCCGTGGCAGTTGGCGAGGTAATCTACGGGGCGCTCTCTTTTATTTGTGCCAAGTTTTTCATAGAGCACCCACGAGAAAGTGGATTCCACTAAAATAAAAAGAAAACAATAAATATTTGTCGGTTTAGGAGGTCATTCTTGTTTAAAAATATCTGTCATTCTAGTTTTTGACACACTTTTTTCTACTTTTACCCCTACTATTAAATATAAAAATAATTATTATCTAATGGAAAAGTAAAAAGTAGGAGCACATGCGTCATTGTCCTACTTTTCTTAATAAGTATGTAAATTCCTAAAATGACATTTATTGTTGAACGGGGAGTTGATATAAAGGAGAGAGGTTATGTTAAAGTTTTTTAGATACAGAATCCAAAGAGTTTTTTTGAGTCTTAACAAAAGAGACTGTAAGAACAAAAATAAAATAGTGTACTTATTTTGAGAGTGAAACGGTTGCTGTGGATGCCCGTAGGATGCATACCAAGCTTCTAGGAATTCCAACCTCTTTTGGAGGGCAACATGAGAGTGACAGCGGTTGTTATTATAAAGAATACATTTATATATACTTTAATTACTGAGACGAAACTTATTAATTATGAACTATATGAATAAATAATACTCCCTCCTATTTTTAATATAAGTCATTTTGGAGATGAATCTGGATTAAAAATAGGAAGGGTAGTAATAAGTAAGAATGGTGTGAAGTGGTAGTAACTATTGGGCCTAAAAATTTGTTTTCAAAGGCAAAAAAAACCGATAATAAATTACCTTTTATAGTTAATAAATTAGAGTATGGAAAAAAAACATAGTCATTTTCTTTCTGTCACGGTGACTTTGCAACCCTAACAACAACGAACACGACCAGACATGCTCTGTGAAACGTTCTGCGCCGCAATAGGGACAAACTAGTTGAACTGTTGTATCTCAACGCCCGATTGAAGATGGGGATAAAATCACTTCATTTCAGAACCGACTATCTACACTAATCTATCTTCTTATTTGGCACTTATAATACTCAATATTCTTCAATTTTCTGAAGCTGTGTTCCGCTACTTTACTTTGTCGCATATTGTAGCCGGTAATATTTTCCTCTCTCAGATTTACTCAGCACCGTGCTCCATATTGTGTTTGGAGTTTGGACACCTTTCCTTCGATTGTGGAAGAAACCCTCTTTTTTATCATTCCCCCAATTCCCACTCATCTGCATCGCCATCGTCTTCTTCAAACTCTGACCATCATCTCCGACCACCGGTGATCTCCGCCCGTCATCTCCTCTCTGCTCGTTCTCTATCTCATTACCCCTTCTTCTTCCCTTCTTTTGCGCCGCACATTTCGCCCTCTGGCTGCCTCCTCTCTTCCCTCGCTTGCGCCCGCACCAACAGCAGCTTGCCAGCAACAATTTCTCTCACCCCACAAGTAGTACGAAGAGTAGTTTTTTCTCTTGCTAGCAGCAGCTTGTGCCTGCAAACAGCAACAGCTTGCACCAGTAGTCCGGCAGCTTGGGCCAGCAGTAGCAACGTGTGTCAACACTAACAGGAAGGTATATAACATATTTGATTATTTATTGCAGTTAGTATAGGGTTAATCTGAATTGGTATTGACCTTGTTTGGAAGCCCTTGGACTGATTATTGTTATTTTGATTGTGTAATTGAATAGACTACTTGATTATTTTACTAGTTATGCTGTTTTGTGTTCTGAGAAGTTATGCTTTTTGTCTAGTAATGTTATGCATTTTTGGTCAAGCATTTGTAATTTTATTTTGTTGTCCGAACTTTCTTGGTATTTTGGACTTTTGATCATTGAAGTGATATTAGAAACAAGTTTGTTATGGTGTGTATTTGACGTATACATTGTACGAAACACGTTCAAGTTACATGAAAACGGACTCAATCCATTGTTTTCATAGTCTAATAGCAACGAAGAAAATCAGGATATTCTATTCCGTTTCCCTTTCCTGTGCAAATTGTATCCTAATTTCATTCCGTTTTCCATGGTGATCCAAACACCTCTTAAGAGAACTTGAATGCTTTATATATATAAGGATACTTGTATGCATAGTTAGAGTGTCTAATCTAGTAGGATTGGAGCATCGAACGAAGTAGTGTCAGTGTGTGAATGTAGTAGTTGTTCTCTGTAATTGCTTTGAGCTTTCATATGTGATTATAAATTTTGTAACTTCTCGTTCCAAGCATAGAATGTTAGAAGATAACTAGTAGTGCAAATGAGAATGGGGGCACTTGAGGTAATCATGGTGAAGATGGATGATTATAGTTTCTTACTTCATTATCCGTGGAAGAAAGCTAAATGGGCACTCTGCTATACTTCTAACTTTGATATGTATATAGTCTATCTGGTTACTTATGTGTCTTCAATTGGTGACCACGTTACCTGTTTTATTGTCTTTCAGAGAGGGGAATAACGGACAAGGTCCTAACTTTTCCACCTCTATGAGCGTAAAAAGACAATGGTAAAACTATGGAGAATAATCCCAAGACCTATATTGGAAACAGTGCTGAACAACCATGCCCAACACCACCGAGTGCCCCAACCACTCATCCTACATGGCCCTAGAGGTGTTGGCAAGACCACCCTCATCCTTGAACGTAAATGATCTCCCTCCTCTTGTGTACTTTCGTGACTGGGGTTATTCATGTCTTTGCGGCTCCCAACTGGCTGCTCATATTTTGCAGGTCTTCTAGGCAACTGGAACAAGGGGCCTCATATCACAGGCTATGTGGACTTTGCTCAATCCATTAAAGACCATCACCCAGTTCATAACAAGTCCTTCCCGTGGGGATCTTGGTCCAATTGCCCTTCAGCTCCCTTGTCTATCCTTAAAACCCAGCTAGAGCAGTGCCTTGAGTCAGTAGCAGAAAAGGGTATTCAACTTGGCAGCATAACATCCCACCAGATATTCACCACCCTCAACAAATGGAATGGTCTGAATACCTCCCTTCGCCGCATTGTTCAATCTAGCAGTAGTAGTGGAAGTGGTTTAAGAAGTTCAGTTTCTAACAGATCTCGGCATCTGCCTTGTGGGATAGGGCTGTATATTCATTTTCTGCCAGAGTAGATTCAAAGGAGATAGAGAGGATTGTAGATATGAAGGGTTGGGGAAGGGACAGGGTAAGGCAATGAGCATGGAGGAGAAAATGTATATGAAAGAAGCTTTTGTGGCTTTAAGATTGGCTAAGGAGATTATCAACATGCAACAAGGCTGGCGAGCTAATGCCATCAGCCACTTGAACAGCACTGGCTCCTTTTCAAGGCCTTTGGCAAATTCTGCCACTGATTATCCTGCTTTATTGCTCGAGTTGTTGTCTGGTGCTGCAGCTATTGATCTCTTCCAGGTATTCTTCTGGGAAATTTAGTATATAATTTGGTTCTGTAGAATGTTTTTATGCCAACATTGGATAGAGATTTTATACCCTTGTATCACCATTTTCAGTTATAATTTTGCACTGTTGATATATTCTTTCTTGTCAGAAACCTTCTAATTTCTGAAGATTCTAATGGCATATTTGGGCAGCCGAAGCTGGTAATGAACAATATAGATGTTTTACGCAATGCATTTCTGACAGATGATTCAACAGTCTGTGCTTCAATGTACCATGATAGTTTGATATGGAGAATAATAGCTCTGGGAGCCAATGAGACATGCATTCCTGTCATCCTTGCAACTTCAGACAGGTAATTTACGTTCTGTAGATTTGTGACTAAAATCGCCAGTATGAAAACCTCATATGTAGTAGTCAAATGCCCCTTATGTTGAGTTAAAAATAGTATACCTTGCCAGTAGAGAAAAACTTGGTGTTTGAGGTAGGGCTGGTTATTAGTCATATAATCTCTAAATTTGGTTCCAATAGCCACCCATTGGTACCGTAAATGATGCCTTGTTTATATTGAATTTATATTTGTATGGATTTTTTGGTTGATTTAATTGTATGTGCCTTGTCTGAGACTTCCCAAACTTCCTTTATTTTCTAAAGCTGTAGTAATATTTGATTCGTTTTGTAGGCAATAACATAGATTTGTTCTTGTTTGCACCAGATGAATTTCTTGTAGCTCACAAAGGAGGCTGCTGCTGATATACATTTTATCCTCTAGATAGTAGCTACTAGCTAGTATATTATAACATATAAGAGGTATCTTTATTGGGTAATTGGTGCTATTATTGACTTAGCCACTGTAGTTTTTTATCTTTGCTTAGTTCTTTCCCCCACCAGTTTCCCTTACTGTGTTTCATTATGGCTTATAAGTTAGATATAGTTCCTTACCTTTGGAGTACAGTACTGGAAGTGTGTTGTGAACAATGAATGCTTTATTTTTGAAATTCATCAGGTTGCTTTCTTTGATCCTAGGCTTATTGAAATAATGCCTTCTCTCAGTTGACATGATTATTGGATATTAAAACCTATGGTATATCCTATTTCAAAAATGATCACATACAATTATCATGCCTTAGTGACGTGCCTCATTCAATTGCTCTGCTATAGTACTTTTGGTTGTATTGGATCCCACCAATGACCTAATGCTCGTGTTATTTTTCAGCTACTACTCATATCGAGCTTATATGGATTTTGGATTCCCAGATATATTCATCTCCCGTGAGGTAATTGAGTTGAATTTCACCTTGGTGTTTCTATGGACTGTTGTTCCCTTTCACGTGACATCCTTGTCTCGTCAAGTTATATGGAAAATCCTTTACGGGTTTATTAATTCTAGATATGATGTGAAGTACTAAGTTCAATATGCATGCATATACTTTAAGTAGCTAGCACTATTTTCTTGATCCTAAATTCTTTGATTGGCAGACATTTGGGTGGACACCTCAAGAAGCCAAACTACATATGGTGACTGACTACTTCACTGCTTTTGAGGTGAGCTATGTTGGACATCCTTGTTGTGGATTTTTTTCTTCAAAACAACATCAGACTGTATTCTCTATTGTTATGTACCTCGAACTACAATCTTAAAAGCAAACTTTCCATAATACTTATTATTCTAACTACAGTTTACAGTTGTTGCTGAAGTTCTTGGTTCATCCCCTCGGCATCTATTTGAACTGTACGCACTTAAACAAGGCAATGATTATCAGAAGTGAGTTTTTTAAAATGCTATGATGTTATAATTCTTTCTTAATGTGGAGATTTAGAATTTGTCTGCTGCTGTTCAGTCAAAAGCAGAAAAGGTCATGCTTCTTGCTTACTTGAAAGACTTTGTTTTATTGAATTCATACGCGCAGTCGGTTTTCCCATTCTCGTAGTCAGAATTTGAAAAATCTTTCCGTTTTCGCCCTTTCTTTAAAATATGACAACTTTTGTACAAATAACATTAATATAGAGTTTTTTTTTTCTTTTCAAAGCGTTACATTTTTATACAATGATATAATATTGTCAAAAATTTCCTTTTTATAAATACAAAACACCCAAGACAGTTGCATATTACTGATTCAATTTTTTTTAATTTCTGTATTGTATAAATAATGTGCTATTTTAGACAAAATTCTGGTTAAAACTGACTGAACTAAGGGCCGGTGGCGGTCGTCTGCTACTTTTTAATTTTTGACAGATTTTAGCTTTTTATTTTTTAAATTTTAGTCAGTTTTGATCTGAATTTTGTCTAAAATAGCACATTGTTTACCGGATAGGGTTTATAATTGATTTTAGACAGTTTTATACTCCCTCCGTCCTAAATTGAGCGTCTTGTTTGCTATATGACATGTTTTTCCACTTCAATATTAAGCATATAAGATAAAATAATTTCATAAAACTAAATTTTGTAATATATAGTTTATCATGTAAGGAATCATTTGCAAAGCTTAAATTTCAACATTATTTTATCTTATATGTTAAATATTAAAGTAAAACGACATGTCCAAATAATGAACAAGACGGTCAATTCAGGACGGAGGGAGTAATTTATCATAACATGGCGTGCATATAGTACACTTTTATTAAAAATTTCAACTAAGGGTAAAATGGTCATTTTCCGACTGTGCGTATTGACTTTCTTTTATGCTAAAAAAGGATTTGTCAGAAATGCAAATAATCTTGACTCTATGGTATGATCTGACAGATTGAAGCTCTACAATTGTTTCGTGTTTTGATACATACTATATGTTTATCTTGTGGCTGAACATGCGTTATCTTATGTGCCTGAATCTAGTGTCCATGCTTTCCACTCTTTAGGGTGAACAGTGTAACTTATGAAAGATATCTTTCTTTCATCTGAAAGAAATAAGTATTGTTTTTTTTTCTTTGAAGCTAATTTAGAAAAATGATACTAAAAACTTTGCTGATTTTATCTATATAAACCATCACCTAAGAAATAAGTTAGCCAGGATATCTCAAGTAATCAGCATTTTTCCAAACATACGCTTTCTTATATCTGCGATCTAGCACCGGCTAATATTAGTCCTTGTATGATACTTTACTAAAGCGGACTACTCTCATAAGTTTGTTTGTTAAAGCCTTTGTAGGTAAGTGGATGCGTGTTTGGTCCACGATTAGTAGCTGTTCTACATGAATTTTCCATTTGTGGACCTGGAGTATCAAAGTGTTATTCATCTGCTTAAGTAACTGTCCGTTGAAAAAGAAACCACTTTAGCCAACCGTACATACAACTATATAGCGCTGCTTGTCAAAGTTAGATGTGCATATATCTGGTCCTTGGGACTTATCCTAATCAGTAGTTTTCAGGACAGCCTGTTAACATTTTTAGTCAAACACTGTAATCGGGCTTCTTTCCATGAGCTTCAACAAGCTCTTTAGAACCATATCAGATGATTGCTTCTTGTTTTTAATAACAAGATTTGTCTGTGATGCTTTTACTTTTCTGTTAGCTTGATGTTTAGAACCCTTTATTGTTCTCGTCCATATTACCTGCTCTGGTATATAATCGATTCTCAAAGTTTAGATTGATGTTGCGCATTACATGATATCATGGTGTCTCTTGTAGGGTAATTGGTGAAAAAAGCAATACCTTCGAAGACATTGTAGATGCATATCTGGCCTATATACAGGCAAGGTCCTTTTAAACATTCTGCACACTCGCTTATTCTTGAGATTATGTAAGCAAAGTTCTTTTTAGCATCTTGTAAAGTTTGTTTGATGCATTTTAGGTGTTTTCAAATGAAACTGATGGCGACTTCATCACTTTCTTACTTCATTTTTAATGTTATTATCTTGATTTTAATGGAAATAAGGTTGTTTTTGCTTGATTGAGAAATATTCCAAGGCATAATGTTGGATTGACAGATTAATAAATCATCTCTTGTGTTCGAACTTACTTGTGTCTATGAATGCCTATTTCTGGTATTTGATGTTATTGTTCAGAAACATGCTACTGTCTCCGTTGGTTTCTGAAATTTGATTTTGAAATCCGTTAGTCGTTATGTTCAGTTGTTTCTCTATATTTTTCTGACAACATTTGCTTATAAACTAATTTTAGATCACTGTGGTAAATCCTGCCATGGATAGAGCTCTGTCAATCCTTGAGAAATTTGCCACTGATGCACGTAACGGGAAGATCTCGAAGGATAAGTTACGATTTGGTGCTCCTTGGAGACATCCTCCACGTTCAGATGACCCTGTTCATCAATCACATTGGGCCAAGCTGCAGCTGATGGACTTTGTACAATCACTAGTCAATACAGAATTCGGGGTATGTATTCGGTGTGATTGGTCAACTTATGAACCACTTCAATTTCTATGATTTTGTTGCAGTCTTGCACATTGTCATTATGAGTTTATCCTTGCTGCATGATGCTACTTCAATGATAATGTGCATGAGAGCTCTTTTATGCAAATTATAGCCACGTGTGACTGAAATATATATTGCCATGTGGGGATTATCACCTTGTTGGATTCCCTTTCATTTCTTATTATGTCTGAGTTACCTCTCCTTGTGCAATTAATTTTGTAAAGGCGAGAGTAAAGTGATATATGAGATATTTCCTCCTGGCGCAGATAAATTACTTGGCAGATTGTAGCCTAGAAATCTTTGATGATCCGTCTGTTGTTGCAATGTTGGAGGTACGTCCTTTTTTTTAATCGGTATATATTTAACAGCTACTGTATCAATACTTGTCGTGGCAAGCATCAATCGTTATGTTTTGTTACCTGTGGTAGTATTGGAGACATTATTATGCTCTTGAAACTTAGGTCATGCGGATTAACAGCAGCATTTACTATTACATTTCTGGATCAGGTCGGTTTACTCTATGCCCAGAGGGACCCATCTCTTATTCGTCCCGTATCTCGCGGTGTTCAGAGATGCCTCGTGAGATGGTATGCAACCTGTTAAAATCACCACATACACAGTGAGAGATGATGAATGCGTGTGATTTACCTTTTAGTTGAAATTGCAGGCTTGTCCAGGCTCGGATGGAAATGAACTTTTGGAACTCGCTTTGTTTCCTCTGGCAAAGATTAATGCGTGGGCGTAGCTATCGCCACCTAATGCTACAGTTAGGATATAAATAGGTGAAACAGAAAAACAGGTAAGGGCTTGTTTCCATTACAATTTCTTTATTTGGGATGTCTTTTGAATGGGTATTTTCTTGTTTCATGGAAACATTTTACCTATTTTTTGTTGAGGAGATTTTGCTGACATGCTGGAATTTGGTACCACCACTGATTGTGTGTGCCAAGACTTAAGGATGATTTGTTGGTCTTTTGAGTATGCACAGGTACAAGGTCGTTACTGATGGGGGATATCATTGAAATTTCATGAAAAAACCCTTACTTGAAGAAAGAGTCTGGTAAGCGAACTGATTGAGAGATCGACCCAGTGAAGCCGCAAGTCAGATACTGGACCAAAAACTGTCTTCTTTTGTCAGACAGCATTTAGGATTGATAACATAAACTCATTAAGCTAATGTTCTTGTCCAGTTTTTGATCGAATAAGAAATGTTTTGTGAACGTTGGTTGTAAGATATCGCTGCTCAAGGCAGTGGCTTTTTACATAGTAGCAGTGGGGACACAACGGGAAATTATTAAGAAAATGGGCCGAAGTTTTGCTGAGGTAATTTTGAGGAAACTTTTGCTTGGGCTTCCCTTCTATTTAAGATTGAAGTGCCCTTGGAACAACTCGGCCGCATCTCTTTGTTTACAGTTACGTAATTCTATCATTTTAATTCTTCACAAGTCGTTTTTTGTTTCATTTACGTCCAGGCGTTTGGTGCGACCCTAACGTGTCAGACATTGAGTATAGGCAAATCTCTGTTTTTTTAGATGTTACATTTTTGTCTAAAGTGTATATTTTATCTATTATAATTTCATGCGTATAGAAATGAACTTTTTAAATTTGAGAAATGTAGTAGGCAAATTACATCAAAATTGTGGCAATACTGATTGATATATAACTAGACAAAACGGCAAAACATGAATGTGAGAAAGTGAAAATGGTTTAATTTGGTTGAAAAATGACCCTCTTCCTGTTCGTTAGAGAGTTTATTGATGTTGAAAGTAACACAAGTCCCTAGTACTACTGTATTACTTTTATTTTCTGCTCTCAATTGGGTCCACAGTCCACTTGTTCACCCACTAATATAATTTTTAGTATTTTTCTAAAAGAAAAGACATATAATGTTCAGTAAGCCATAACCCATTTTCTTCAAATTCATGCAAAAATAAACTATTCCTTTAGTTGACTTTTTAATTATTATTCATTACTCCCCCGTTCAATAATATCTGTCGTTTTAGAAACTTGCACACTTATTAAGGAAAGTAGGAAAATGACGCATGTACCCCTACTTTTTACTTTTCATTCATATAATAATTACTTTTGTGTTGAATAGTAGAGTTAAAAGTGGAAAAAAATGTGTCAAAAAGCTAGAATGACACATATTTTTGAACAAGAATCACTTCCTAGAATGACAGATATTAATTAAAGGAGGGAGTACAATATTAGCTTTTTTATTTTTCTTTTATATATCAATAATGTGAATGTAATATTTGTTCCCCTTGTTTAACCTACCATACTACCTACAAATCAGAAAATGTTGAATCCATAATTATGTGAAATATGAAATACCACATTGACCCAACGTTTAATACCGGACATACTCTTCTTATTAGTGTTTAGTACAATAGTTTTGCCTGTCCTCTAAATTTGTGAATCTTTCTCGCATCAAATTGTCCGTCTTAACAACTGACCATTTCATCTAGTTGATCAAGCAAAATGAAGAAACCAATAAGTAAAGGTGATAATACTCAGGGGCGTTTGTTTTGGGGTAATCAGGAAAGAGAATCATGATTCTCTTTCTTGCTGTTTGTTTTGACAGTTTTTTCTATTTTCAGGAAAGGGAAAGGGAATGGGATTACCCCAAAACCCTCCATCTTGATTCCCCACCCGCTACTAGGGAATGAGATTCCCTTTCCCCAGTACATGTTGACCGGTGATATATGATCATTGACCGATGACTAATGGCCATTGACCGATGACCGGTGAATGTTGACCGGCAATTAGTGCCAGTTGACCGGCAGCCGACAACGGTTGACCATTGACCGGTGGCCGTTGACCGATTATTTATTTAGTTCTTTCCAGCTCAAACAAACAACCAGGAAAATCAAAGGGAATTCGTTTCCATTCCTCTCCATTCCCTTTCCTGATTCCATTCCGTTTCCCCTCTCGAAACAAACGCCCCCTCAATGTCAAGGATTTATGTAACCCATCCCCATCCATGGAACAAATAATAAACTTATAGTAGCATTAGACAAAAATACACAAACTAGGTACAGTATAATCTGCTTAAGAATAAGATTCAGGAAAATTTTCATAAAAATACCAAATTAAAAAAAAATTACATGCGGTGGTCGCTTTCGAAAAAAATACGCGGGTGTACCAACACCTTGCAAAGAAGCGGCCACGAAGTCATGGCTGCTTGCCAGAAACCGCCACGAGACTACGGCTGCTTCTGCATTTTTTTGCTTGAAGCACCCACGGGTTTGGGGCGGCTTCAGGCAAATCTGCCGAAAAAGGCGACAGAGTTGGGGCGACTTCTTTGCAATTTCTCCCCCTTATCTGGAAATCCAGCCGACCAATCACAGCCGTCGGTCGCCGGATCACACAGACCACACTTATCCACGGGTTTGCATAGAAACCGCCACAGAATCGTGGCTTCTTCCAGCAGGATTTTTTTTCTATAAAAACCCACCCAATCTCACCCATTCTCCCCACATTTCTCACACAAAACACTCCTCAAACTTTCATTCTCCATCTCTCCGAATTTGGAACAAGTGTTCCATTGTTTTTTTTTTGTTGTATTGTTTATTAGTGCTTAATTTTTATGTTAATTATAGTCATTATTTTTAGTTTTTTAATTGTTTATTAAGTTGTATTTAACTCTTCTACCTTCCATTACTTCTTCTAACTTTTTTCTAAGTTTATCATTATTCCTCCCAACATATGGTATAGTTGTTGTAATGTTATGCAATTTTTTTTACATTTATAATGGCCACTAACCCCATTTAAATTCGTAATTAAATTTACCAAATTTTTTATGAGTTACAAAATCACCAATTTTGGTGGTTTTATGTCTTAATTAATTATGCTATTGTTGTTATAATGTTATGCAATTTTTTTTACATTTATAATGCCCACTAACCCATTTAAATTCGTAATTAAATTTACCAATTTTTTTATGAGTTACAAAATCACCAATTTTGGTGGTTTTATGCCTTAAATAATTATGCTATTGTTTTTATAATGTTATGCAATTTTTTTTACATTTATAATGCCCACTAACCCCATTTAAATTCGTAATTAAATTTACCAATTTTTTTATGAGTTACAAAATCTCCAATTTTGGTGGTTTTATGCCTTAATTAATTATGCTATTGTTGTTACAATGTTATGCTATTTTTTTATATTTATAATGGCCACTAACCCCATTTAAATTCGTAATTAAATTTACCAAATTTTTTATGAGTTACAAAATCACCAATTTTGGTGGTTTTATGCCTTAATTAATTATGCTATTGTTGTTACAATGTTATGCAATTTTTTTTACATTTATAATGGCCACTAACCCCATTTAAATTCGTAATTAAATTTACCAATTTTTTATGAGTTACAAAATCACCAATTTTGGTGGTTTTATCCCTTAATTAATTATGCTATTGTTGTTATAATGTTATGCAATTTTTTTTACATTTATAATGCCCACTAACCCCATTTAAATTCGTAATTAAATTTACCATTTTTTTTATGAGTTACAAAATCACCAATTTTGGTGATTTTATGCCTTAACTAATTATGCTATTGTTGTTACAATGTTATGCAATTTTTTTTACATTTGTAATGGCCACTAACCCCATTTAAATTCGTAATTAAATTTACCAAATTTTTTATGAGTTACAAAATCACCAATTTTGGTGGTTTTATGCCTTAATTAATTATGCTATTGTTGTTACAATGTTATGCAATTTTTTTTACATTTATAATGGCCACTAACCCCATTAAAATTCGTAATTAAATTTACCAATTTTTTTATGAGTTACAAAATCAACAATTTTGGTGGTTTTATCCCTTAATTAATTATGCTATTGTTGTTATAATGTTATGCAATTTTTTTTACATTTATAATGCCCACTAACCGCATTTAAATTCGTAATTAAATTTACCATTTTTTTATGAGTTACAAAATCACCAATTTTGGTGGTTTTATGCCTTAATTAATTATGCTATTGTTGTTACAATGTTATGCAATTGTTTTTACATTTATAATGGCCACTAACCCCATTTAAATTCGTAATTAAATATACCAATTTTTTTTATGAGTTACAAAATCACCAATTTTGGTGGTTTTATGCCTTAATTAATTATGCTATTGTTCTTACAATGTTATGCAATTTTTTTTTACATTTATAATGGCCACTAACCCCATTTAAATTCGTAATTAAATTTACCAATTTTTTTATGAGTTACAAAATCACCAATTTTGGTGGTTTTATCCCTTAATTAATTATGCTATTGTTGTTATAATGTTATGCAATTTTTTTTTACATTTATAATGGCCACTAACCCCATTTAAGTTCGTAATTAAATTTACCATTTTTTTTATGAGTTACAAAATCACCAATTTTGGTGGTTTTATGCCTTAATTAATTATGCTATTGTTGTTACAATGTTATGCAATTTTTTTTATATTTATAATGGCCACTAACCCCATTTAAATTCGTAATTAAATTTACCAATTTTTTTATGAGTTACAAAATCACCAATTTTAGTGGTTTTATGCCTTAATTAATTATGCTATTGTTGTCACAATGTTATGCAATTTTTTTTTCACAATTCAGGTCTTTGATTGTGCCTTAATCCGTACCCACTAGTGAAGGTTTGTTTTTTTTTTAAGTAAAGATAAGCTGTATTAACATAAGGAACCCAGAATTTACATATCTATCTAACCAAAAGTATCAAATCCTGCAACAAACTGCAGAAAACCACAACCTATTTACCCAAGAAATCTATAATGCCAAAACTTTTACAGATTCGAAAATTTCTCCTCGAAACTGGGAAAGAAAACCGACCCCATCTCATCTTAAGTTCCATCTGAATATTACCAACACACCTCTTCACATCCGGAATCACAGCAGCAAAAATAGCTTCATTCCGCACCCGCCAGATATGATAAATTGTTACTCCCACTGCCGAAGCTCTCAGCTTGTAAACTAGAGAAGATTTATTATTCGAATTCCAAAAGCACGACATACAATCAGCAAACTTAGAAGGCATTTTACATAATAGCCAATCATGTAAAATCCTCTTGAAAACCAATTTGCTGAAATCACACTCAAAGAACAAGTGGTTCCTTGTTTCCGGTTGTTTACAAAAAACACAACCCTCATCAATATTTCCCATCCACTTCTTCATTAATCCAACGAGGTTAGAGCTACTTGGCAATATCTTCAGAGAAGAAGAATGATAACACAAAAGCGAATATTTTAGAACTAACTGGACATTTTCATTTGCTAGAAAAAAGGCTTTACTATCCTATAGGAAGAGAAGATCAAGTAGCACCTAGCAGTTAGTTTTATCTAACTTTTTTTTTCATTTTTTTAATAATGAGAGTAGTGAAAGAGAAAGAGGTAGGCAAGAGGAGGAGCTAACTTACATCCATGCGGTCATGAGGGTACAAATCGTTGCGGTCCATCTCCATAAGAGTGACTTCTTTCTATATATGAAGAAACCGACCCAGCAGCTAGCAAGTATGAACCGTGATATAACGCAGCACCAGAATAGAATCAAGCAATATTAATTGGATACGAATTAAGAGGAAGGAGACGACGACTGAAAGTCTTCTTTCAAGTCTGTTTAATCAGAATTTTCAGTTTTCTCTTCCTGCACTGCACCTTCCATTCTCGTTGAAGATTCATTTGTACTATTAGAAATTTTTATTATTGGTGTGAGATGATGGAATCCAGTGAGAGAATAACGAGATATTTTTTGAACTGAATTGATGAATGGTGGGACTAGCAGTTAAAATGAGAAAGTTCAACCCTGGGTTCCACTGTCTTCTTCAGCTGGTCCCCCTCCCATTCTTAGTTGTGACTAGTCGACACAGTAGATACTCATTTCTATCCATTTGTCTCCGGTTATTCGGTTAAAATAAAATAGAATTAAGCCGACCATAACGACAGTAGATAGTAGATACTCATCATAGCCACCCATAGTAACTGTTTTCTTGTATATATGACACTTACGGGTCGTTTGGTTATTGGAATGTTAATTCCTAGAATAACATTACTGGAATGAAATTCTATGAATAGAATATGACCTCGTTTGGTTGCTATGATGTGAATATTTGGAATTTGATATTTCCTTTGTTTGGTTGACACAATAGTGATAGGAATAGACTTGGAATAAAACGTACAGTTACGAATCAGTCATTGATAAGTAACACATTATTTTTTTGTATGATAAACTATAAATTTCATTTAAATATATATATATATATTATTGAAAATATGTAAATATATAGTATATATTTATTACAGAATAACTAATAAAGTTTACTTTTTATAATAATAAGAACCCACAAAATAAGTTAATAAATTATTCAAAAACATTTACAATTTTAAAATTTCTAGATAATATTAGATTGATACTATAAGTAGAAAATCGTAATTATTAAGTATATAGAAGATAAAATAAAACATTATACTGGCATGTAATATGAATGTGATTTATATAACTTGAACATCATATTACCATCCATATGCGGATAAATAGTCTTTGAAAACTATTACTAATTATTCAAATTTAATAAAACACTCTACAAGGAAAGGGACAAAATAATAAAATTACAATGTAAAATTTTAATTATATTAAAATATTTGTAGTATATTTCAGAATGATTAATTATAATAAGTATTGCACTTGTTAAGTAATGATTAATTATAAAATTATTTCTAAAAACTATAAGATTTTAACTATATATATCAGAGTTATTATAAACTTCATTACCGTGCTTAATAATTAAAAACAATTTTATATGTTAATATACTTTATTTTTCATTTCTTGGCATATCCGGTTTATGTTTTTGAATTTCATTAAGTAATATTTAGTTTAATATAATATATTGTTTTGACTAAAAATGTAGGTTTAAAAGAAAAGAAACTAATTATTTTATCAAAAATTGAACAATATGTAATATTAAAATAGTAAGTGATAGCTATATACTTATATATTCACTTATAGTCAATTATTTTATCATTGGTAAAAATTGCTTTTTTTCTCAGTGGTATTATTTATTCCATTCAAAACTAAAATAACCTTATTTTAAGTATTAACATATTTTATTTTATTTATATTAATTACTAATATATATATAATTTCTATATTTTTTAATATATATATATAAAAATTATTTACAAATTAATATGTATATGTATTATAAATGATTTTACTAAAATATTAATAAAAACGATAAATAAATACTATAGTTGAATATCTACATATATAGTTTTATCCAGTATTTAAATAATCTGGTCACTAACTTGGAATAGCAATTCCTAGCGTTAAGCAGGGAATACTATTCCCAGTGAGTTACCAGCAAATTGGAATAAGATAAATTCATGGAATTGGTTTTCTCCATACCAAACATGGGAAATAGCTGGAATCCAAGAATTGTAATGCTATTCCTGGTACCAAACGACCCATTAAAGCTTCCGTATCAGAGTGAAATCACTCCTCAATATTGAAAAGAAAAGGTAATTGATTATGTAGAGAACAGAAACATGAGTGTGAGTTTAGTTAAGGAAACCACTTTATATCAGAATAAGAGAGATTATGAGAGAGTGAATAAATAACAATTTTTATGGTGGCTTGCAACTAACTGTGTGAATGCTCTAAGATAGTAGTGGATTATACATGCACCGATGAAGAATTGCTTAGTTTTTTAAAAATAAATAAAGATCATTGACCAATAACTATCAACAAATGACTAAATAACCTCCGATTGGTGATTGTTGATCTAAACCATAAGGATATAAAACGATTTGTTTTCATTTTCCACTATTATCTTTTCTTATTTCATCCGTTTCTCGGCCGAACCAAAAACCCTCCTAAATATTGAATTAACGAAATTAAACATGCATGAACGCAGAGCCGAATCCAAATTTGAATCTTATGAAGCAATATAGTTTTTCAAAAATTATATATATATATCATCAATATATATAATATTTGATTACATTCTTTTAGTATATTTGATGATAAATAGCTACAATATTTTCACAAAATTAAATACTATATTATTGTTTATTATGTGTAACCACTTTTTAAATATATCTATAGTCTACTTTTGTAATATATTAATTAATGTTAGCTTTTAATGTTAATGGTTTAAGTTTAACTACATATCTAGATCCAACTATTTATAAACTTCGGATACCAAAATTTAAGATAATATGTATTAGATACTACATTATAAGTTGCGAAATTAATCAACTGCATGGATGTTCAAATTTTAAAATACACATAAAAAGTATATGTAGGACTTCATATGCCTTAAAATAAAGACAAACAAATGAAAAAAAGTTAAATTGAACACTAAACCTCTCATCAGTGATGTAAAGGAAGGACCGAGTCAAGTGATTGACATTCGAGTGGTGGAGCACAGGAGTAGGGGACGGAAGGAGTAGGTGGAGAGTCCTGAGTTCGAATCCTCTTACAACCCACTTTGGTGGAGGAATGAAGCTTACTCTCCTATTACCCATCCTGCCACAGAGGGATTATAGCCTGTATGATTTATCCGATTGACATGTATTGCAGGCGAGCATGTCCGCCATTGGTTATTGGGTTTGTCCTCTGTGCGCACTCTAAGAGTAGTGGCCGGGTTCCCATTTTTTTAAAAAGGACGGACCGAATTTTAGTTGCAAAAGAAATATATTACTCACAACACTATGCGACGTATTATTATTATAGAGACATTTTATGTGTCTATTACCTTATTATCTGTATAAAATTAGATTTTCAAAATCTTGTGGGTGAGTGGGTCCAGTAAGTCCTAGATCACAAGGTCCATCCGCCACTGCGCGGTTCAAATTCGTTCAATCACGTACATAAAGAAAACAAAAAAGATATCATCCCCCGTTAAAATCCTGATATTACATCTCCTCCTTAGTGTGAAAATCGAATATGTTCAAAAAAAAAAAAAGAAAATCGAAACATTGACCAATCTCAAAACAGATACATAAACGGGATTGGCTGATGTGCTGCAAGTCTTCATTTGCAGGAGTACTGCAGTTCACACAACACATCGTTTAGTTTCTTTTTTTTCTCATCTTCTTTTTCCATCCTTCTTTCACGTATAGCAACTTAACGATTTTCTCTTCTTCCACATACAGTACCCTAATTTGATCGACAAAGTTCTCCCCAACTTGCAGCAGTTGCCACAAATCTCATAAAGGGATGAAATCCAAGGAAGATAGCTTTGTGACATCCTAGATCTCATACGTATCATATATACTTCCAAATATAAATCATGATGAAAATCGACACCCATATGAAATCATATATATATTTGTACAAAAATATTGATGAAATCCTTACAGTTCCGACAATCAAAACTACGTAAAGTAGATAGATAATAAAAGAGGCCCTTAGTTAAATAATCACGAGTACCTAAAATAAGCATATATATATACCCATGACATGATGCAAAATATATATAGAATAAGATTGTCATTATTTTTTTAATATGTAATATAATGTATCTAATCTTTTTATTATATTATTTTTAAAATCAACTGGATTAAATAAAGATTAAATATTTTATATCAGTGAATATTTGCAATATATACGATTAATTATATACCATTTACATGTGACAGGTTAACCATTTACGATTGACAGGTTAACCATTTACGAATGACAGATTAACCATTTACATGCGACAGGTTAACCATTTACATGCGACGGGTTAACCATATGATTGACAGGTTAACCATTTACATGCAACGGGTTAACTATTTATTGATTGACAGGTTAACCATTTACATGTGACAGGTTAACCATTTACATGTGACAGGTTAACCATTTACATGTGACAGGTTAACCATTTACACATGCGACAGGTTAACCATTTACATGCGATAGGTTAACCATTTACATGCGACGGGTTAACCATTTATGACTGACAGGTTAACCATTTACATGCAACAGGTAACCATTTATGATTGACAGGTTAACCATTTACAGTGACAGGTTAACTTTTTCGGATTTACAAGTTAACCATTACATGCGACAGGTTAACCATTATGATTGACAGGTTAACCATCTACATGCGACAGGTTTACCTGCTAGTTTTTGCTACAACTGTGAATGCCATTGAAGCGAATCAAGTCGATCGCTGGTAATGTGTTCCGGGGATATATTAGTATAATATACTCAGACGCAATGTTAATTATCATCCCAAAAATACAGCCACAACGTCTTTTAAAATACATATAGTACCTAACACCGGCTAAACAACGCAGAATGCCGTTGGCCAAAGGTCACGTTACCTGGCCTGTATGAAATAGACCCATCCTTTGTCTCAACAACTAAACACTTCATTCGAACAAGCAACAAAACGTAGGATCTTACTTTTGGCCCTATCCCCACCGATTCAAGTTCATCTGGGTGGAAGAAAGTGTCTTCTTCAGGTTTTCTTTTCTTGCTTATGCACACATTATCTTCTCTGTAGCAATCTTAGATCCTCCCATGAAGCTATGTCCTCATATATGAAGGCAGGGGATCATAATCATCCTTTGAAACACTGATAAGTGGCCTCAAAGTTGCACCCGGTTTCGGCTCATCAGCATCTCCTGCTTCTTTTTCATTCTGATCCCAATCACCTATTGACTTCTCTCTGTAACGATTAGGTGGAACATGCAAACTGAAGTCCATTTCATCTGTTTTAATATGACCTTCAAATGCATTGAAGCCAGACAAGCATCAGATAGTTTAAGCTTTTGCAAAATCATCGACTCTTCTAGTAATGAATCGTCTTCATGCTTCTCTCATGATGGATCCTTGACCAGGTATTGTATCCTAGTCCTCCAGAATGTCCGACCAGCTAAACCCCTTCTTCGTTAATATCGATATCAAACCTGAAGTATCGTAGGTAGCAAGGAGCTGAAGACAGTCTCGAACTTCAATGATATCAGATTGGTTCTTCTTGAGGACTTCATTGCAGTGACCCAGAAGCTCCTCGAAGGAGACACCCGCCCAACGTCCTGAATTCAAGCCGGTTGAGTCACCGCTAAGCGACGTCACCCGTCGGTTTAGAGATTGGATGAAAATTGTCGATGCAGAATCAAGTGGAATGGCTCGGCGATCGGCGAAGAGTTTAAGGGCGTCAAATTTGACTCCAGCCGGTTGCAGAAGAAGGCAAGATTTTGCCTCAATTTCGGCAGTGATTCATCCATTCTGCTCTCCCGACTCACGAGTCACGACCTTTGGCGATTGGCTTTACTTTAATCTAACTCATCGTTTAGTTAAATGCAGCACTCCTGCACATTTGTGCCGCAGCATATGAGCCGCGCTCTACATAAACACTTAACAACAGGGCTTAAATCCATTATTAGTGGAATTCAATAACAGCAACAACGGGCCAACAAGGAAACAAGAGTCCAATACAAAGTCATCTTTTTTTTGCCCTAACTGCTGTACAGCCGGTTATAAAATTCTCTTTGGATTAATAACTCAATTTTAAATTATACGAAAATTCACGGGAACCATAAAAAGTTTATTAATTTATAAAATACCACATTTTTTAAAAGATTTTTCAGATATCACAAAAAATAATTTTAATTCACCAGATACCACAAATTACTAATTAATCCAATATTTTTTAAGACTAAAATACTCCTATTAATAAACATAGTTCACAGTATACCACATAATATTTTTATTTCACAAGATATCACAATATTATTAAATATATTAAAAACAGTAAAATATAATAAAAATTTATAGTTTACTAAAGGATGAAATTTTATATGACTATGTATTTTCTAATACATGAAAAAAATGATATTTTTTTAGTATATAAAACTATACTCATATATGTAAATATACATATCGAATTTTGATGTTATTGAAATTGCACTAAATGTGTAATAATACTTTTACTTTTAATATATATATATATATATATATATATATATATATATATATAAATGGTACACTAATAACTACATATAATCAGATTAGAAGATGATGATTATATAGCGTCACATATATAAATAACGACTGTATGATTGTGTTTTGAGTGTTTCGGTGTGCTGATTCATTATGCGTTACATACAACCAACTATATTGACATCCTCGGTATACTATTACTAATCTTATATGGTACTAAAACCAGACCATCAATCAAAGAGGCGGGCTGACCATGCATGGTGGGAGGTTACAATCAGAGTGGAAGAAGTAATCTTCATCTGTCTCAGAACCTCTGGCCACATCTTCAAATAGAGCTCCAAAGCTTTGAGTTCAAATAGAGTTCTCAGTTGATTATCTTCTATAAACAAAGTTAAGAGTTAAAGAAAGTAAAAGGAACAAGAAGCACTACAAGAAAACTGTAATATAGTGACACACATTTTTTGTGACATATATGTAAGTGTCATTATGAGTAGTTTATATTGACATATCTTTGTGTCACTAAAATCTTTTTAACTTTTATTGACTATTTTATATAAGTGTCAATATATATCAATTTTACAGACTCAAAACCACAAACATTTATAACTGTACTGACTTATAGAACTATAAGTCACTATATGTGTATCATTATTACTAATTTTCTACAAATAAGTCAGTAAACCTTCTCGTTTTTCATTTCTTTCTCGCCTTAACCCTAACTATCACCCTGCTTCTTCTTCCTCAAGCACGAGAATTCTCCACCAGATCTGGAATGGAAGTAAGCAGGTCCCCTCTGTCCAGTGCTAGATTATTACGTTTTCCCCTTCATAGCAGCTAATGAACATTTGAGCCCCTTTGTTTGCTTCATCTTTTTTCTGGATAATGGCTAACCAAATCTGTCGGCCGCTTCGTTTCGTTTCATTCAGGACTGAAAATAATATTGACCAATCAATAGAGCTTCGTCTATTACAGGTTAGTAAGCTCCTCCTCATGTCTCCGCACTTTGTTGAAAGTGCATCCGATTGCGAAAACCTAAAGAATCTCTGCCGGTCTTAGAACGCCACTTCACAGAGAGCACACCAATTCAAAGGTAATTTGCTCAGTGCAGTGGGTGGTTTTACTTGATTCTAGAGCTTTCAGGCCAAATTAAGACGAGGTACACTTTTCTAATTGGTTATCCTGCCATTAGAATTTGATTATTTCTAACAGCTAACATCCCAAGTTCAACCGACCATGAATTGATAATTCATCACTAGTCAAGTTCCATTATATTTGATCATACCTCTGTTATTATTTACGAGTATCAAAGGAACCCCTTTCAATCTGTGTTCCATTTTCCTGTCCGTCCTAATTATGCCGAGAACCTGAGAGGTTGGTCGCCGGCCGTAGGTACTGTTCTCATTGTCTCCTGTTTGTATTCATCAACCATTGACATAGTCCCTAATTAACATTGTTTGTTTCTTCACTCTCGCTTTTGAACAATTCTTTTGTGCCATTGCAGTACGTTCTTCTTTGTATATCCATCCAGCTTGATTTTTTTTGTGTATGTCGGTAATGTGGACCTTGAGTTCTTCCGCATAGATTCATTAGTACTACTACAATTAGTAATGTTGTGTATGTCTCAAATGAGGCTTGCTGATAATAATTCTTGTGTTGGTCCCTAAATTAGTTTTTGAATTAGTATCCACATTAATCTTGAAGTTTACAATTTGGGTGCAGTCTATCTGATAAATCTGTTCGTTCGCTCAGTCACACCTTCCTCGTGGCCTTCTGAGAAATTCCAACCATAGTTGACCTCTTTTTTCAAGGTACAGTTACTATCTAGCTATTCTTTGATCTGTAAATACATTTTCTTGTTAATTTTAAAGGGGTATTAACTAATTGACTATGTTGAAATGAAAGGAAAATGATAGTCTTTCCATATCAGTAGTAGATTGGGACATGAACAACGTCAATTATCATACATTCGGGTGTACAGTGTATGAGAATACAGTTTGTGATTGAGGTGTCCTTGTCCTGGAAAGTAGACAATAGATTGAACATTTGCATATATTTTATTCAAAGTCATGTCAGTTTGAAAGCTCATAGACTTTTCAGTTAATTTTTTTCTTCTATTGAACAGGTTAAGTTTCAATAATCTGGATTAACGTTTTGCTGGCTAAGGTAGTACTACTATTCTCTTGACCTATTATCATATAAATTCTATGTTAGAAGTTGGTCTATATAAAAAAAAACATCATCTCATTCCAACAGTTTGATTAAGCCTCATATTTAATACAAGGTCTCCTTCCTATTCTTTCTTCCTCTTTTATGCTCTTCTTATCTTCTTGATTCTGCTGATTGTGCATGTTTTCTTGTCTAATTTGTTATCTACATTGTTCTAACTCATGATGTTAACGGAGTACTAACTATTCCTATAGAATAATGTTTCAACACATTATTAGAAGATTTAAAATATTATATTTGTCCAAAACGCAGATTATGTTGGTGGACCTCCGAAGGAAACACAAGCATTGAAATCTACAGTTTAAGAGCTTAGAGAAACTCTTGCTCAAACTCAAGGGTCCCGGTCAGTGCCATAGATATCCTAAAGTCCCATCTACGAGAAGCAAATCTATCATCTATTGTCAACAACCTAAACCTACAGGTAACGTTATTTACATATATTGAAAAACCATAATATTATATCATGACACAGCTCAAACGAAATTCATTTTTATAATATTGTTTAATGGTTTATGAAAACTACCGTTTCTGTCACATGTTAATTTAATAGAATATGTTTTATCATTTATGTTGAAAATGCCAGTCCCATGTACTTACAGCTCATAAAGGGAGAAAACTTGAAAACTAGAAAACGAAATGAATAAAAAAATTATAGGTATGGCCTCCTTTGCCTCTGATAGAAAATGAAAATGAAAAACAGATACTAGAGATGAATAACAAAGTAAATGACTTCTTTTGTTCAGTCGGTCTATATATTTCAGCTTAATTAGGTCTCTTTTGGTTTATTGGCCAAGAAAGTAGAATGATGACTTGTATAACCTCAAGGGTACCCATTCATAGAATGTTGAATCTTTTGGGTGGAAAATACCATTTTGATTAAGTTTTTGAATTTAGGTTCACATGACCTTGTGAGTGGCACAAATCAAACATCCACACAAAATGAAATTGCTCATGGGCATGGACGTTATGAACAAGGTTAGAAATTTCATTTGAGTTTTCTTATATCAAGCAGAAAACTAATATGTGTGAGTTGCTTCCGATGTAGTAGCGTATACAATTTCAGTGATTGTCTTTGATCGTTGGCATGATAGGATGCTGATAAAGATCTGTTTAGCTTCTCCTGTGTTTCATGATGTTCTTCTCTCTTTCGTTGCTGCTGTTAGTTCTGAATCAGAAAGACAACTTTTAAATTCCTCTGAATGTCTTCTTGAATCATTTTCTTCCATAACGATGGGCTTTTTCTTCTATTGTTGTATGATGAGGTGGAACAACGTCTATTTGTGGTGATTCTTCAACTGTTGTTTTTGGAATATCAACTATTATCTAGTGGGCTAAATTTCTTTTTCCTTGAAAGCATGCTTGGGCTAAATTTGATTTTGCAATCATTTTTCTTTTTCCCTGAAAACATACTTGGCTTAGTAGTTCCTAAATTTGGTTTTTTTATTTGCTTTAAGTTTCCATTCCTTGTTCTTTTGTTGTGCTTTTCTCTAACAGAGTGCCCATTTAGCTTTCTTCCACGGATAATGAAGTAAGAAACTATAATCATCCATCTTCACCATGATTACCTCAAGTGCCCCCATTCTCATTTGCACTACTAGTTATCTTCTAACATTCTATGCTTGGAACGAGAAGTTACAAATTTATAATCACATATGAAAGCTCAAAGCAATTACAGAGAACAACTACTACATTCACACACTGACACTACTTACTTTCGTTCGATGCTCCAATCCTACTAGATTAGACACTCTAACTATGCATACAAGTATCCTTATATATATATAAAGCATTCAAGTTCTCTTAAGAGGTGTTTGGATCACCATGGAAAACAGAATGAAATTAGGATACAATTTGCACAGAAAGGGAAACGGAATAGAATATCCTGATTTTCTTCGTTGCTATTAGACTATGAAAACAATGGATTGAGTCCGTTTTCATGTAACTTGAACGTGTTTCGTACAATGTATACGTCAAATACACACCATAACAAACTTGTTTCTAATATCAATCACTTCAATGATCAAAAGTCCAAAATACCAAGAAAGTTCGGACAACAAAATAAAATTACAAATGCTTGACCAAAAATGCATAACATTACTAGACAAAAAGCATAACTTCTCAGAACACAAAACAGCATAACTAGTAAAATAATCAAGTAGTCTATTCAATTACACAATCAAAATAACAATAATCAGTCCAAGGGCTTCCAAACAGGTCAATACCAATTCAGATTAACCCTATACTAACTGCAATAAATAATCAAATATGTTATATACCTTCCTGTTAGTGTTGACACACGTTGCTACTGCTGGCCCAAGCTGCCGGACTACTGGTGCAAGCTGTTGCTGTTTGCAGGCACAAGCTGCTGCTAGCAAGAGAAAAAACTACTCTTCGTACTACTTGTGGGGTGAGAGAAATTGTTGCTGGCAAGCTGCTGTTGGTGCGGGCGCAAGCGAGGGAAGAGAGGAGGCAGCCAGAGGGCGAAATGTGCGGCGCAAAAGAAGGGAAGAAGAAGGGGTAATGAGATAGAGAACGAGCAGAGAGGAGATGACGGGCGGAGATCACCGGTGGTCGGAGATGATGGTCAGAGTTTGAAGAAGACGATGGCGATGCAGATGAGTGGGAATTGGGGGAATGATAAAAAGAGGGTTTCTTCCACAATCGAAGGAAAGGTGTCCAAACTCCAAACACAATATGGAGCACGGTGCTGAGTAAATCTGAGAGAGGAAAATATTACCGGCTACAATATGCGACAAAGTAAAGTAGCGGAACACAGCTTCAGAAAATTGAAGAATATTGAGTATTATAAGTGCCAAATAAGAAGATAGATTAGTGTAGATAGTCGGTTCTGAAATGAAGTGATTTTATCCCCATCTTCAATCGGGCGTTGAGATACAACAGTTCAACTAGTTTGTCCCTATTGCGGCGCAGGACGTTTCACAGAGCATGTCTGGTCGTGTTCGTTGTTGTTAGGGTTGCAAAGTCACCGTGACAGAAAGAAAATGACTATGTTTTTTTTTCATACTCTAATTTATTAACTATAAAAGGTAATTTATTATCGGTTTTTTTTTTGCCTTTGAAAACAAATTTTTAGGCCCCAATAGTTACTACCAATTCACACCATTCTTACTTTATCATTGTTTATTCATATAGTTCATAATTAATAAGTTTAGTCTCAGTAATTAAAGTATATATAAATGTATTCTTTATAATAACAACCGCTGTCACTCTCATGTTGCCCTCCAAAAGAGGTTGGAATTCCTAAGCTTGGTATGCATCTACGGACATCCGTAAAATAATATTATTTTATTTTTTTTCTCATAATCTCTTTTTTCTGTTAAGATATCAATTTTTTAGATTACTTATCTAAGACACAACCTCTCTTCTTTATGTTATATTTTTTCTTTTTGTTTTAGTGGAATCCACTCTTCCGTGGGTGTGGGTGTTCTGTGGAAAACTTAGCACAAATAAAAGAGAGTGCCCCATAGATTACTCGGCAACTGCCACAAAGACTGTCGAGCTTTTGGAAACAAAAATTACCCAGCTTCCAGAAGAAACATCTGTTACTACTACTCCCACAACTCCTGCTGATAAAGTCGTTCTTCTTTTTCCTTGGCAGTTGCCGAGTAATCTATGGGGCGCTCTCTTTTATTTGTGCTAAGTTTTCCACAGAACACCCACACCCACGGAAGAGTGGATTCCACTAAAACAAAAAGAAAAAATATAACATAAAGAAGAGAGGTTGTGTCTTAGATAAGTAATCTAAAAAATTGATATCTTAACAGAAAAAAGAGATTATGAAAAAAAAAATAAAATATTATTTTTACGGATGTCCGTAGATGCATACCAAGCTTAGGAATTCCAACCTCTTTTGGAGGGCAACATGAGAGTGACAGCGGTTGTTATTATAAAGAATACATTTATATATACTTTAATTACTGAGACTAAACTTATTATTATGAACTATATGAATAAACAATGATAAAGTAAGAATGGTGTGAATTGGTAGTAACTATTGGGGCCTAAAAATTTGTTTTCAAAGGCAAAAAAAAAACCGATATAAATTACCTTTATAGTTAATAAATTAGAGTATGAAAAAAAAACATAGTCATTTTCTTTCTGTCACGGTGACTTTGCAACCCTAACCCAACGAACACGACCAGACATGCTCTGTGAAACGTTCTGCGCCGCAATAGGGACAAACTAGTTGAACTGTTGTATCTCAACGCCCGATTGAAGATGGGGATAAAATCACTTCATTTCAGAACCGACTATCTACACTAATCTATCTTCTTATTTGGCACTTATAATACTCAATATTCTTCAATTTTCTGAAGCTGTGTTCCGCTACTTTACTTTGTCGCATATTGTAGCCGGTAATATTTTCCTCTCTCAGATTTACTCAGCACCGTGCTCCATATTGTGTTTGGAGTTTGGACACCTTTCCTTCGATTGTGGAAGAAAACCCTCTTTTTTATCATTCCCCCAATTCCCACTCATCTGCATCGCCATCGTCTTCTTCAAACTCTGACCATCATCTCCGACCACCGGTGATCTCCGCCCGTCTCTCCTCTCTGCTCGTTCTCTATCTCATTACCCCTTCTTCTTCCCTTCTTTTGCGCCGCACATTTCGCCCTCTGCTGCCTCCTCTCTTCCCTCGCTTGCGCCCGCACCAACAGCAGCTTGCCAGCACAATTTCTCTCACCCCACAGTAGTACGAAGAGTAGTTTTTTCTCTTGCTAGCAGCAGCTTGTGCCTGCAACAGCAACAGCTTGCACCAGTAGTCCGGCAGCTTGGGCCAGCAGTACAACGTGTGTCAACACAACAGGAAGGTATATAACATATTTGATTATTGATCTATTTATTGCAGTCTTGGTTTTAAAATGCTTGATGCGCTCCGATGCGATAGGCTCCAGAAGTGATCGTGATGCGCGAGGCGTCGATGCGAGCGCATCCCGTTTGTGATGCGATGTTTACTAAAAATCACATCTAAATTTTTTAGCAATATTTTTTACATATGAAGTATTAATGACACAATGGAATAACGTCAAAAACAAGTCTAAAAGTATCAGTGTCAAAAGTATTCATCCAAACAACATAAGAGAACAAAAACATCCTAACACAAGTATAAGTATCAAATCCACACAAGGAATATAACTTTTAAATATAACCAACTTATGATTATACTACGTTTGATATCACCACATGAACCTATGGATTGTCACAACACACAAATCAACAAATCATCTTCAACATTAGAATAGCCATATCCTCTTCAAGTTCTTCCTCCTCATCACTCAATTTCGTCCTAGTATAAGTAGAGGAAATCAACAATTTTTTCTTAGAGCTGAAGGATTTTTCTCTTCCCCTCCTTATGATATAGTTTTTTTCTAGATTGGATCATTAACCCTATGAGTCTCATACTCATATCATATCACCAATTGTACACAGAAAGACATCAAGCAACATACCCCAAGACTATTCAAGCTTTAAGGTCATTTCTGATGTTTTTTGAGTTGTTAATTGATCTAAACCCATCAAAAGTGCATAGGGTCAAACTAGGTTGATTCTGAGCATGTCGGAACAACCGGAATAAAAACAGACTTCAAACAAGAAATTATGATAAAACAAGCTCAAGGCGCATCGGGAACGCATCGTCGGGTTCGCATCGGGCGCTCGGAGCGCATCGTGCCGCATCGGAGCGCATCACGGGCGCATCCTGATAAACTTGCCTCGCTGCCATGGATGTTTTGATGCTCGCATCGCATCCAAAACGCATCAGGGCGCGCCTGATGCGCGCATTGTTAAAACCATATTGCAGTTAGTATAGGGTTAATCTGAATTGGTATTGACCTTGTTTGGAAGCCCTTGGACTGATTATTGTTATTTTGATTGTGTAATTGAATAGACTACTTGATTATTTTACTAGTTATGCTGTTTTGTGTTCTGAGAAGTTATGCTTTTTGTCTAGTAATGTTATGCATTTTTGGTCAAGCATTTGTAATTTTATTTTGTTGTCCGAACTTTCTTGTATTTTGGACTTTTGATCATTGAAGTGATATATTAGAAACAAGTTTGTTATGGTGTGTATTTGACGTATACATTGTACACACGTTCAAGTTACATGAAAACGGACTCAATCCATTGTTTTCATAGTCTAATAGCAACGAAGAAAATCAGGATATTCTATTCCGTTTCCCTTTCCTGTGCAAATTGTATCCTAATTTCATTCCGTTTTCCATGGTGATCCAAACACCTCTTAAGAGAACTTGAATGCTTTATATATATATAGGATACTTGTATGCATAGTTAGAGTGTCTAATCTAGTAGGATTGGAGCATCGACGAAGTAGTGTCAGTGTGTGAATGTAGTAGTTGTTCTCTGTAATTGCTTTGAGCTTTCATATGTGATTATAAATTTTGTAACTTCTCGTTCCAAGCATAGAATGTTAGAAGATAACTAGTAGTGCAAATGAGAATGGGGGCACTTGAGGTAATCATGGTGAAGATGGATGATTATAGTTTCTTACTTCATTATCCGTGGAAGAAAGCTAAATGGGCACTCTGCTATACTTCTAACTTTGATATGTATATAGTCTATCTGGTTACTTATGTGTCTTCAATTGGTGACCACGTTACCTGTTTTATTGTCTTTCAGAGAGGGGAATAACGGACAAGGTCCTAACTTTTCCACCTCTATGAGCGTAAAAAGACAATGGTAAAACTATGGAGAATAATCCCAAGACCTATATTGGAAACAGTGCTGAACAACCATGCCCAACACCACCGAGTGCCCCAACCACTCATCCTACATGGCCCTAGAGGTGTTGGCAAGACCACCCTCATCCTTGAACGTAAATGATCTCCCTCCTCTTGTGTACTTTCGTGACTGGGGTTATTCATGTCTTTGCGGCTCCCAACTGGCTGCTCATATTTTGCAGGTCTTCTAGGCAACTGGAACAAGGGGCCTCATATCACAGGCTATGTGGACTTTGCTCAATCCATTAAAGACCATCACCCAGTTCATAACAAGTCCTTCCCGTGGGGATCTTGGTCCAATTGCCCTTCAGCTCCCTTGTCTATCCTTAAAACCCAGCTAGAGCAGTGCCTTGAGTCAGTAGCAGAAAAGGGTATTCAACTTGGCAGCATAACATCCCACCAGATATTCACCACCCTCAACAAATGGAATGGTCTGAATACCTCCCTTCGCCGCATTGTTCAATCTAGCAGTAGTAGTGGAAGTGGTTTAAGAAGTTCAGTTTCTAACAAGATCTCGGCATCTGCCTTGTGGGATAGGGCTGTATATTCATTTTCTGCCAGAGTAGATTCAAAGGAGATAGAGAGGATTGTAGGATATGAAGGGTTGGGGAAGGGACAGGGTAAGGCAATGAGCATGGAGGAGAAAATGTATATGAAAGAAGCTTTTGTGGCTTTAAGATTGGCTAAGGAGATTATCAACATGCAACAAGGCTGGCGAGCTAATGCCATCAGCCACTTGAACAGCACTGGCTCCTTTTCAAGGCCTTTGGCAAATTCTGCCACTGATTATCCTGCTTTATTGCTCGAGTTGTTGTCTGGTGCTGCAGCTATTGATCTCTTCCAGGTATTCTTCTGGGAAATTTAGTATATAATTTGGTTCTGTAGAATGTTTTTATGCCAACATTGGATAGAGATTTTATACCCTTGTATCACCATTTTCAGTTATAATTTTGCACTGTTGATATATTCTTTCTTGTCAGAAACCTTCTAATTTCTGAAGATTCTAATGGCATATTTGGGCAGCCGAAGCTGGTAATGAACAATATATGTTTTACGCAATGCATTTCTGACAGATGATTCAACAGTCTGTGCTTCAATGTACCATGATAGTTTGATATGGAGATAATAGCTCTGGGAGCCAATGAGACATGCATTCCTGTCATCCTTGCAACTTCAGACAGGTGATTTACGTTCTGTAGATTTGTGACTAAAATCGCCAGTATGAAAACCTCATATGTAGTAGTCTAATGCCCCTTATGTTGAGTTAAAATAGTATACCTTGCCAGTAGAGAAAAACTTGGTGTTTGAGGTAGGGCTGGTTATTAGTCATATAATCTCTAAATTTGGTTCCAATAGCCGCCCATTGGTACCGTAAATGATGCCTTGTTTATATTGAATTTATATTTGTATGGATTTTTTGGTTGATTTAATTGTAAGTGCCTTGTGTGAGACTTCCCAAACTTCCTTTATTTTCTAAAGCTGTAGTAATATTTGATTCGTTTTGTAGGCAATAACATAGATTTGTTCTTGTTTGCACCAGATGAATTTCTTGTAGCTCTCAAAGGAGGCTGCTGCTGATATACATTTTATCCTCTAGATAGTAGCTACTAGCTAGTATATTATAACATATAAGAGGTATCCTTTATTGGGTAATTGGTGCTATTATTGACTTAGCCACTGTAGTTTTTTTATCTTTGCTTAGTTCTTTCCCCCACCAGTTTCCCTTACTGTGTGTTCATTATGGCTTATAAGTTAGATATAGTTCCTTACCTTTGGAGTACAGTACTGGAAGTGTGTTGTGAACAATGAATGCTTTATTTTGAAATTCATCAGGTTGCTTTCTTTGATCCTAGGCTTATTGAAATAATGCCTTCTCTCAGTTGACATGATTATTGGATATTAAAACCTATGGTATATCCTATTTCAAAAATGATCACATACAATTATCATGCCTTAGTGACGTGCCTCATTCAATTGCTCTGCTATAGTACTTTTGGTTGTATTGGATCCTACCAATGACCTAATGCTCGTGTTATTTTTCAGCTACTACTCATATCGAGCTTATATGGATTTTGGATTCCCAGATATATTCATCTCCCGTGAGGTAATTGAGTTGAATTTCACCTTGGTGTTTCTATGGACTGTTGTTCCCTTTCACGTGACATCCTTGTCTCGTCAAGTTATATGGAAAATCCTTTACGGGTTTATTAATTCTAGATATGATGTGAAGTACTAAGTTCAATATGCATGCATATACTTTAAGTAGCTAGCACTATTTTCTTGATCCTAAATTCTTTGATTGGCAGACATTTGGGTGGACACCTCAAGAAGCCAAACTACATATGGTGACTGACTACTTCACTGCTTTTGAGGTGAGCTATGTTGGACATCCTTGTTGTGGATTTTTTTCTTCAAAACAACATCAGACTGTATTCTCTATTGTTATGTACCTCGAACTACAATCTTAAAAGCAAACTTTCCATAATACTTATTATTCTAACTACAGTTTACAGTTGTTGCTGAAGTTCTTGGTTCATCCCCTCGGCATCTATTTGAACTGTACGCACTTAAACAAGGCAATGATTATCAGAAGTGAGTTTTTTAAAATGCTATGATGTTATAATTCTTTCTTAATGTGGAGATTTAGAATTTGTCTGCTGCTGTTCAGTCAAAAGCAGAAAAGGTCATGCTTCTTGCTTACTTGAAAGACTTTGTTTTATTGAATTCATACGCGCAGTCGGTTTTCCCATTCTCGTAGTCAGAA
The DNA here is from genome assembly GCA_023374045.1 of Limonium bicolor. Classification (NCBI taxonomy): domain Eukaryota; kingdom Viridiplantae; phylum Streptophyta; class Magnoliopsida; order Caryophyllales; family Plumbaginaceae; genus Limonium; species Limonium bicolor. Next base: position 31,396,992 of record CM041779.1, on the reverse strand, counting down.
TTTGAAAAATCTTTCCGTTTTCGCCCTTTCTTTAAAATATGACAACTTTTGTACAAATAACATTAATATAGAGTTTTTTTTTCTTTTCAAAGCGTTACATTTTTATACAATGATATAATATTGTCAAAAAATTTCCTTTTTTATAAATACAAAACACCCAAGACAGTTGCATATTACTGATTCAATTTTTTTTAATTTCTGTATTGTATAAATAATGTGCTATTTTAGACAAAATTCTGGTTAAAACTGACTGAACTAAGGGCCGGTGGCGGTCGTCTGCTACTTTTTAATTTTTGACAGATTTTAGCTTTTTATTTTTTAAATTTTAGTCAGTTTTGATCTGAATTTTGTCTAAAATAGCACATTGTTTACCGAGATAGGGTTTATAATTGATTTTAGACAGTTTTATACTCCCTCCGTCCTAAATTGAGCGTCTTGTTTGCTATATGACATGTTTTTCCACTTCAATATTAAGCATATAAGATAAAATAATTTCATAAAACTAAATTTTGTAATATATAGTTTATCATGTAAGGAATCATTTGCAAAGCTTAAATTTCAACATTATTTTATCTTATATGTTAAATATTAAAGTAAAACGACATGTCCAAATAATGAACAAGACGGTCAATTCAGGACGGAGGGAGTAATTTATCATAACATGGCGTGCATATAGTACACTTTTATTAAAAATTTCAACAACTAAGGGTAAAATGGTCATTTTCCGACTGTGCGTATTGACTTTCTTTTATGCTAAAAAAGGATTTGTCAGAAATGCAAATAATCTTGACTCTATGGTATGATCTGACAGATTGAAGCTCTACAATTGTTTCGTGTTTTGATACATACTATATGTTTATCTTGTGGCTGAACATGCGTTATCTTATGTGCCTGAATCTAGTGTCCATGCTTTCCACTCTTTTAGGGTGAACAGTGTAACTTATGAAAGATATCTTTCTTTCATCTGAAAGAAATAAGTATTGTTTTTTTTCTTTGAAGCTAATTTAGAAAAATGATACTAAAAACTTTGCTGATTTTATCTATATAAACCATCACCTAAGAAATAAGTTAGCCAGGATATCTCAAGTAATCAGCATTTTTCCAAACATACGCTTTCTTATATCTGCGATCTAGCACCGGCTAATATTAGTCCTTGTATGATACTTTACTAAAGCGGACTACTCTCATAAGTTTGTTTGTTAAAGCCTTTGTAGGTAAGTGGATGCGTGTTTGGTCCACGATTAGTAGCTGTTCTACATGAATTTTCCATTTGTGGACCTGGAGTATCAAAGTGTTATTCATCTGCTTAAGTAACTGTCCGTTGAAAAAGAAACCACTTTTTAGCCAACCGTACATACAACTATATAGCGCTGCTTGTCAAAGTTAGATGTGCATATATCTGGTCCTTGGGACTAATTATCCTAATCAGAGTTTTTCAGGACAGCCTGTTAACATTTTAGTCAAACACTGTAATCGGGCCTTCTTTCCATGAGCTTCAACAAGCTCTTTAGAACCATATCAGATGATTGCTTCTTGTTTTTAATAACAAGATTTGTCTGTGATGCTTTTACTTTTCTGTTAGCTTGATGTTTAGAACCCTTTATTGTTCTCGTCCATATTACCTGCTCTGGTATATAATCGATTCTCAAAGTTTAGATTGATGTTGCGCATTACATGATATCATGGTGTCTCTTGTAGGGTAATTGGTGAAAAAAGCAATACCTTCGAAGACATTGTAGATGCATATCTGGCCTATATACAGGCAAGGTCCTTTTAAACATTCTGCACACTCGCTTATTCTTGAGATTATGTAAGCAAAGTTCTTTTTAGCATCTTGTAAAGTTTGTTTGATGCATTTTAGGTGTTTTCAAATGAAACTGATGGCGACTTCATCACTTTCTTACTTCATTTTTAATGTTATTATCTTGATTTTAATGGAAATAAGGTTGTTTTTGCTTGATTGAGAAATATTCCAAGGCATAATGTTGGATTGACAGATTAATAAATCATCTCTTGTGTTCGAACTTACTTGTGTCTATGAATGCCTATTTCTGGTATTTGATGTTATTGTTCAGAAACATGCTACTGTCTCCGTTGGTTTCTGATGAAATTTGATTTTGAAATCCGTTAGTCGTTATGTTCAGTTGTTTCTCTATATTTTTCTGACAACATTTGCTTATAAACTAATTTTAGATCACTGTGGTAAATCCTGCCATGGATAGAGCTCTGTCAATCCTTGAGAAATTTGCCACTGATGCACGTAACGGGAAGATCTCGAAGGATAAGTATAAGTTACGATTTGGTGCTCCTTGGAGACATCCTCCACGTTCAGATGACCCTGTTCATCAATCACATTGGGCCAAGCTGCAGCTGATGGACTTTGTACAATCACTAGTCAATACAGAATTCGGGGTATGTATTCTGTGTGATTGGTCAACTTATGAACCACTTCAATTTCTATGATTTGTTGCAGTCTTGCACATTGTCATTATGAGTTTATCCTTGCTGCATGATGCTACTTCAATGATAATGTGCATGAGAGCTCTTTATGCAAATTATAGCCACGTGTGACTGAAATATATATTGCCATGTGGGGATTATCACCTTGTTGGATTCCCTTTCATTTCTTATTATGTCTGAGTTACCTCTCCTTGTGCAATTAATTTGTAAAGGCGAGAGTAAAGTGATATATGAGATATTTCCTCCTGGCGCAGATAAATTACTTGGCAGATTGTAGCCTAGAAATCTTTGATGATCCGTCTGTTGTTGCAATGTTGGAGGTACGTCCTTTTTTTTAATCGGTATATATTTAACAGCTACTGTATCAATACTTGTCGTGGCAAGCATCAATCGTTATGTTTTGTTACCTGTGGTAGTATTGGAGACATTATTATGCTCTTGAAACTTAGGTCATGCGGATTAACAGCAGCATTTACTATTACATTTCTGGATCAGGTCGGTTTACTCTATGCCCAGAGGGACCCATCTCTTATTCGTCCCGTATCTCGCGGTGTTCAGAGATGCCTCGTGAGATGGTATGCAACCTGTTAAAATCACCACATACACAGTGAGAGATGATGAATGCGTGTGATTTACCTTTATTTTGAAATTGCAGGCTTGTCCAGGCTCGGATGGAAATGAACTTTTGGAACTCGCTTTGTTTCCTCTGGCAAAGATTAATGCGTGGGCGTAGCTATCGCCACCTAATGCTACAGTTAGGATATAAATAGGTGAAACAGAAAAACAGGTAAGGGCTTGTTTCCATTACAATTTCTTTATTTGGGATGTCTTTTGAATGGGTATTTTTGTTTCATGGAAACATTTTACCTTTTTTGTTGAGGAGATTTTGCTGACATGCTGGAATTTGGTACCACCACTGATGGTGTGCCAAGACTTAGGATGATTTGTTGGTCTTTTGAGTCGGACAAAGGTGCAACTTCTATTTTTCATTTTTATGTATGCACAGGTACAAGGTCGTTACTGATGGGGGATATCATTGAAATTTCATGAAAAAACCCTTACTTGAAGAAAGAGTCTGGTAAGCGAACTGATTGAGAGATCGACCCAGTGAAGCCGCAAGTCAGATACTGGACCAAAAACTGTCTTCTTTTGTCAGACAGCATTTAGGATTGATAACATAAACTCATTAAGCTAATGTTCTTGTCCAGTTTTTGATCGAATAAGAAATGTTTTGTGAACGTTGGTTGTAAGATATCGCTGCTCAAGGCAGTGGCTTTTTACATAGTAGCAGTGGGGACACAACGGGAAATTATTAAGAAAATGGGCCGAAGTTTTGCTGAGGTAATTTTGAGGAAACTTTTGCTTGGGCTTCCCTTCTATTTAAGATTGAAGTGCCCTTGGAACAACTCGGCCGCATCTGTTTGTTTACAGTTACGTAATTCTATCATTTTAATTCTTCACAAGTCGTTTTTTGTTTCATTTACGTCCAGGCGTTTGGTGCGACCCTAACGTGTCAGACATTGAGTATAGGCAAATCTCTGTTTTTTTAGATGTTACATTTTTGTCTAAAGTGTATATTTTATCTATTATAATTTCATGCGTATAGAAATGAACTTTTTAAATTTGAGAAATGTAGTAGGCAAATTACATCAAAATTGTGGCAATACTGATTGATATATAACTAGACAAAACGGCAAAACATGAATGTGAGAAAGTGAAAATGGTTTAATTTGGTTGAAAAATGACCCTCTTCCTGTTCGTTAGAGAGTTTATTGATGTTGAAAGTAACACAAGTCCCTAGTACTACTGTATTACTTTTATTTTCTGCTCTCAATTGGGTCCACAGTCCACTTGTTCACCCACTAATATAATTTTTAGTATTTTTCTAAAAGAAAAGACATATAATGTTCAGTAAGCCATAACCCATTTTCTTCAAATTCATGCAAAAATAAACTATTCCTTTAGTTGACTTTTTAATTATTATTCATTACTCCCCCGTTCAATAATATCTGTCGTTTTAGAAACTTGCACACTTATTAAGGAAAGTAGGAAAATGACGCATGTACCCCTACTTTTTACTTTTCATTCATATAATAATTACTTTTGTGTTGAATAGTAGAGTTAAAAGTGGAAAAAAAATGTGTCAAAAAGCTAGAATGACACATTTTTTGAACAAGAATCACTTCCTAGAATGACAGATATTAATTAAGGAGGGAGTACAATATTAGCTTTTTTATTTTTCTTTTATATATCAATAATGTGAATGTAATATTTGTTCCCCTTGTTTAACCTACCATACTACCTACAAATCAGAAAATGTTGAATCCATAATTATGTGAAATATGAAATACCACATTGACCCAACGTTTAATACCGGACATACTCTTCTTATTAGTGTTTAGTACAATAGTTTTGCCTGTCCTCTAAATTTGTGAATCTTTCTCGCATCAAATTGTCCGTCTTAACAACTGACCATTTCATCTAGTTGATCAAGCAAAATGAAGAAACCAATAAGTAAAGGTGATAATACTCAGGGGCGTTTGTTTTGGGGTAATCAGGAAAGAGAATCATGATTCTCTTTCTTGCTGTTGTTTTGACAGTTTTTTCTATTTTCAGGAAAGGGAAAGGGAATGGGATTACCCCAAAACCCTCCATCTTGATTCCCCACCCGCTACTAGGGAATGAGATTCCCTTTCCCCAGTACATGTTGACCGGTGATATATGATCATTGACCGATGACTAATGGCCATTGACCGATGACCGGTGAATGTTGACCGGCAATTAGTGCCAGTTGACCGGCAGCCGACAACGGTTGACCATTGACCGGTGGCCGTTGACCGATTTTTTATTTAGTTCTTTCCAGCTCAAACAAACAACCAGGAAAATCAAAGGGAATTCGTTTCCATTCCTCTCCATTCCCTTTCCTGATTCCATTCCGTTTCCCCTCTCGAAACAAACGCCCCCTCAATGTCAAGGATTTATGTAACCCATCCCCATCCATGGAACAAATAATAAACTTATAGTAGCATTAGACAAAAATACACAAACTAGGTACAGTATAATCTGCTTAAGAATAAGATTCAGGAAAATTTTCATAAAAATACCAAATTAAAAAAAAAATTACATGCGGTGGTCGCTTTCGAAAAAAATACGGGTGTACCAACACCTTGCAAAGAAGCGGCCACGAAGTCATGGCTGCTTGCCAGAAACCGCCACGAGACTACGGCTGCTTCTGCATTTTTTTGCTTGAAGCACCCACGGGTTTGGGGCGGCTTCAGGCAAATCTGCCGAAAAAGGCGACAGAGTTGGGGCGACTTCTTTGCAATTTCTCCCCCTTATCTGGAAATCCAGCCGACCAATCACAGCCGTCGGTCGCCGGATCACACAGACCACACTTATCCACGGGTTTGCATAGAAACCGCCACAGAATCGTGGCTTCTTCCAGCAGGATTTTTTTTCTATAAAAACCCACCCAATCTCACCCATTCTCCCCACATTTCTCACACAAAACACTCCTCAAACTTTCATTCTCCATCTCTCCGAATTTGGAACAAGTGTTCCATTGTTTTTTTTTGTTGTATTGTTTATTAGTGCTTAATTTTTATGTTAATTATAGTCATTATTTTTAGTTTTTTAATTGTTTATTAAGTTGTATTTAACTCTTCTACCTTCCATTACTTCTTCTAACTTTTTTCTAAGTTTATCATTATTCCTCCCAACATATGGTATAGTTGTTGTAATGTTATGCAATTTTTTTTACATTTATAATGGCCACTAACCCCATTTAAATTCGTAATTAAATTTACCAAATTTTTATGAGTTACAAAATCACCAATTTTGGTGGTTTTATGTCTTAATTAATTATGCTATTGTTGTTATAATGTTATGCAATTTTTTTTACATTTATAATGCCCACTAACCCATTTAAATTCGTAATTAAATTTACCAATTTTTTATGAGTTACAAAATCACCAATTTTGGTGGTTTTATGCCTTAAATAATTATGCTATTGTTTTTATAATGTTATGCAATTTTTTTTACATTTATAATGCCCACTAACCCCATTTAAATTCGTAATTAAATTTACCAATTTTTTTATGAGTTACAAAATCTCCAATTTTGGTGGTTTTATGCCTTAATTAATTATGCTATTGTTGTTACAATGTTATGCAATTTTTTTATATTTATAATGGCCACTAACCCCATTTAAATTCGTAATTAAATTTACCAAATTTTTTATGAGTTACAAAATCACCAATTTTGGTGGTTTTATGCCTTAATTAATTATGCTATTGTTGTTACAATGTTATGCAATTTTTTTTACATTTATAATGGCCACTAACCCCATTTAAATTCGTAATTAAATTTACCAATTTTTTATGAGTTACAAAATCACCAATTTTGGTGGTTTTATCCCTTAATTAATTATGCTATTGTTGTTATAATGTTATGCAATTTTTTTTACATTTATAATGCCCACTAACCCCATTTAAATTCGTAATTAAATTTACCATTTTTTTTATGAGTTACAAAATCACCAATTTTGGTGATTTTATGCCTTAACTAATTATGCTATTGTTGTTACAATGTTATGCAATTTTTTTTTACATTTGTAATGGCCACTAACCCCATTTAAATTCGTAATTAAATTTACCAAATTTTTTATGAGTTACAAAATCACCAATTTTGGTGGTTTTATGCCTTAATTAATTATGCTATTGTTGTTACAATGTTATGCAATTTTTTTTACATTTATAATGGCCACTAACCCCATTAAAATTCGTAATTAAATTTACCAATTTTTTATGAGTTACAAAATCAACAATTTTGGTGGTTTTATCCCTTAATTAATTATGCTATTGTTGTTATAATGTTATGCAATTTTTTTTACATTTATAATGCCCACTAACCGCATTTAAATTCGTAATTAAATTTACCATTTTTTTATGAGTTACAAAATCACCAATTTTGGTGGTTTTATGCCTTAATTAATTATGCTATTGTTGTTACAATGTTATGCAATTGTTTTTACATTTATAATGGCCACTAACCCCATTTAAATTCGTAATTAAATATACCAATTTTTTATGAGTTACAAAATCACCAAATTTGGTGGTTTTATCCCTTAATTAATTATGCTATTGTTGTTATAATGTTATGCAATTTTTTTACATTTATAATGCCCACTAACCCCATTTAAATTCGTAATTAAATTTACCTTTTTTTATGAGTTACAAAATCACCAATTTTGGTGGTTTTATGCCTTAATTAATTATGCTATTGTTCTTACAATGTTATGCAATTTTTTTTTACATTTATAATGGCCACTAACCCCATTTAAATTCGTAATTAAATTTACCAATTTTTTTATGAGTTACAAAATCACCAATTTTGGTGGTTTTATCCCTTAATTAATTATGCTATTGTTGTTATAATGTTATGCAATTTTTTTTACATTTATAATGGCCACTAACCCCATTTAAGTTCGTAATTAAATTTACCATTTTTTTTATGAGTTACAAAATCACCAATTTTGGTGGTTTTATGCCTTAATTAATTATGCTATTGTTGTTACAATGTTATGCAATTTTTTTTATATTTATAATGGCCACTAACCCCATTTAAATTCGTAATTAAATTTACCAATTTTTTATGAGTTACAAAATCACCAATTTTAGTGGTTTTATGCCTTAATTAATTATGCTATTGTTGTCACAATGTTATGCAATTTTTTTTTCACAATTCAGGTCTTTGATTGTGCCTTAATCCGTACCCACTAGTGAAGGTTTGTTTTTTTTTAAGTAAAGATAAGCTGTATTAACATAAGGAACCCAGAATTTACATATCTATCTAACCAAAAGTATCAAATCCTGCAACAAACTGCAGAAAACCACAACCTATTTACCCAAGAAATCTATAATGCCAAAACTTTTACAGATTCGAAAATTTCTCCTCGAAACTGGGAAAGAAAACCGACCCCATCTCATCTTAAGTTCCATCTGAATATTACCAACACACCTCTTCACATCCGGAATCACAGCAGCAAAAATAGCTTCATTCCGCACCCGCCAGATATGATAAATTGTTACTCCCACTGCCGAAGCTCTCAGCTTGTAAACTAGAGAAGATTTATTATTCGAATTCCAAAAGCACGACATACAATCAGCAAACTTAGAAGGCATTTTACATAATAGCCAATCATGTAAAATCCTCTTGAAAACCAATTTGCTGAAATCACACTCAAAGAACAAGTGGTTCCTTGTTTCCGGTTGTTTACAAAAAACACAACCCTCATCAATATTTCCCATCCACTTCTTCATTAATCCAACGAGGTTAGAGCTACTTGGCAATATCTTCAGAGAAGAAGAATGATAACACAAAAGCGAATATTTTAGAACTAACTGGACATTTTCATTTGCTAGAAAAAAGGCTTTACTATCCTATAGGAAGAGAAGATCAAGTAGCACCTAGCAGTTAGTTTATCTAACTTTTTTTTTCATTTTTTTAATAATGAGAGTAGTGAAAGAGAAAGAGGTAGGCAAGAGGAGGAGCTAACTTACATCCATGCGGTCATGAGGGTACAAATCGTTGCGGTCCATCTCCATAAGAGTGACTTCTTTCTATATATGAAGAAACCGACCCAGCAGCTAGCAAGTATGAACCGTGATATAACGCAGCACCAGAATAGAATCAAGCAATATTAATTGGATACGAATTAAGAGGAAGGAGACGACGACTGAAAGTCTTCTTTCAAGTCTGTTTAATCAGAATTTTCAGTTTTCTCTTCCTGCACTGCACCTTCCATTCTCGTTGAAGATTCATTTGTACTATTAGAAATTTTTATTATTGGTGTGAGATGATGGAATCCAGTGAGAGAATAACGAGATATTTTTTGAACTGAATTGATGAATGGTGGGACTAGCAGTTAAAATGAGAAAGTTCAACCCTGGGTTCCACTGTCTTCTTCAGCTGGTCCCCCTCCCATTCTTAGTTGTGACTAGTCGACACAGTAGATACTCATTTCTATCCATTTGTCTCCGGTTATTCGGTTAAAATAAAATAGAATTAAGCCGACCATAACGACAGTAGATAGTAGATACTCATCATAGCCACCCATAGTAACTGTTTTCTTGTATATATGACACTTACGGGTCGTTTGGTTATTGGAATGTTAATTCCTAGAATAACATTACTGGAATGAAATTCTATGAATAGAATATGACCTCGTTTGGTTGCTATGATGTGAATATTTGGAATTTGATATTTCCTTTGTTTGGTTGACACAATAGTGATAGGAATAGACTTGGAATAAAACGTACAACTCCGGCCATTTATCAGAATAGAAAAGGATGGTGTAGAAACGCAACTCATTATCAACCTGATAAACTTATCCTGGAAACCAAACCCAACCAGAACCTCCTCCAAGAAATCCCAACTTACACTGTCATAAGCCTTCTGAATATCCACCTTGAATGCGCACCGAGGTGAAATATTCTTCCTATTATAACCTTGGATTATCTCCTGACACAACAACATTATGAGACAAGCTCCTCCCCACAACAAATGCTCCTTGACAGTCACTAGTAATCCAAGGAAGAACTTCTTTAAGTCTCGCAGAAATAACCTTTGACAGCACTTTATAGAGCACATTACAACAAGCAATAGGCCTTAGGTCTTTAACTGTCATAGGATTCTCAACCTTAGGCACCAAAGTAATAAGTGTCGCATTCACCTGTTTCAGAATTTTACCTTTCAAGAAGAAATCTCTAACAGCTTTAGTGAAATCATCTCCAATAACATACCACACAGACTTGAAGAAAAGAGAACTGAAACCATCAGGCCCAGGCGCCTTATTATTATTGATGGATTTCAATGCTTCCCAAACTTCCTTATCAGTAACGGAAGCAACAACTTATCATTAAGGTCTGCAGAAACCCTTCTACCTCTCTGAAAAACACTCTGATCGCACTAGATTCTATCGCTGAATTTTTCGCCCAAAATCTTCTTGAAAGCCCCCACAATGTGATCTTCAATCTCCACTTCATTTACTAACTTTTGACCCACCTCATTTAACATAACATGAATTTTAGAAGAGTGGCTTCTAGCATTCAAGATGCGATAAAAGTATGAGCTAGACTCATCACCCATTTGTAGCCAATCAATTTTGGCTTGCTGGGCCATCTGAATGTGCAATAAATCCAAACTACGATTATACTCCTTAATTAAGCCATTCTCCTCATCAATCAAATCCAAATAAAAGGAACAGTGGCCAACACCTTCTGCACTGCATGAAGCTCCTCTCGCTTATCATCAACCACCTTTCTTAAGTTGCTGAAATTATACTTATTCAGCTTCCTCAGATGCGCCTTAACAGCTTTCAACTTCTGCACAACCTTGAACACTGGGCAGCCCCTAACATCAGTTCTCCAACCAGCCTTAACTAACTCAAGATAATTGCAATCAGAGGTCCATATATTACGGAACCTGAAGATATTTGGCTTCATTTTAACATCCTTATCAAGTCTAACCAGGACCGGAGAGTGATCAGACACATCTGGGGGACAAAACTTAGCATGGGAATCAACATACCTACTAATCCAGCAGCTATTAACAAGCACTCTGTCCAATTTGCAGCACATCCGAGATTTAGGATCTTTCACATGTTTATTGGTCCATGTATAGAAAGCACCAGAGAAATTCAAATAAAAAACATCAATATCTTCCACACACTCAGCAAACTGCACATCAATCTCAGCCACTGTTGCATTATAAACAGACTTCTCTCCAAGTTTAAGCATACAGTTAAAATCACCCAAGATTACCCAGGGCTCCTTGACCGACAACTTCACCCTCTTTAACTCATTCCATAATCTAGCTCTATCAGTTGCCTGATTAGCAGCATACACAACAGACAAACAGAATGAGACTACTCCATTCTTAGAACTAACTAAACAATGAATTAACTGATTAGACATCTCCAGAACTCGCAAATTCCACAAGCAATCATCCCACAGCAACAAAACTCGACAGTTTTTATCATACTCCAAGTTTGATACCAACTGCCACTTCTTACTAAACTTATTCACAACATTATCAAAGTTACCTTGTCTCACCCGAGTTTCCAAAATCGCAAATATCCCCACATTATTCTCAGCAGCAAACTTTTCCACTACTGCTCTTTTATTAGGAGCATTCAGCCCCCTAATATTCCAAGAAGCCAGATGCAATCTACCCATTAGGTAAATTTCCTCCTCTGTTCACCCCCTCCCGACTGGACCCTTTACTCCCTTGGACTGCCACCTGAGAGCCTTTCCTAGCCCCAACCAGCTTCCAACCCTCCTGATCAACATTCCCATTTACACCACTACTGCTGCCCAAACGAAGATCCACATCTCTATTATTGGGGCGACCCCCCAAAACCTTCTCTTGTAAAGGAACCACACTCACTACCTGCCCAGCGACTACATTCATATCCTTATTTCCCACTTCCTTACCAAGCGGAAGCTCCACATTAGGCCCTTGAACAGGTTCTGGATCCTCCAACCTGATTTCTTGAACATCATTCCTTAAACCGGAACTCTTATCTACCTCTTTCACCTGACATCTAGTAGAGGAGTGGCCAAACCTTTTGCAAGTCTCACAGTACCAGGGTCGCCACTCATAGAGGACCCGTTGCTCAAACCTGATTCCATCTCCATCCTCCAGAATAACCTCATCCTTCAGTTTCTATCTAGCATCGACCTCCACCAATATTCTGGCAAACCCAATCCTCTCCTTCTGAGACGTGAGCTTATCAGCCAATATCGGTTTCCCAATTTTACTCGCTATTCTCCCCAGCATCCTTGGAGACCAGAATTGTAGATCCAGATTCGGCAATTTTATCCAGACAGGCACTGAAATCAGGTTAGCCAAATCCAGCCTGCACCCCGGTTCCCAAATCTTCAGGATTAGTGGGTGATTCCCCTGAATAAACCATGACCCTCCTTCAATCACTTGCATCAAATCCTCCTTGCAATCGAAGCGAAACACAAAAATGCCCGCATCATTAACATATAGTTTCGGAACAGCATACTTACTCCACCGTGTCTGGATGAACCGCTCCATAGCAGCAAAGGAAAACTGCACTCCCAAAGCCGCGCCTATCAGAGAGTTTCGCCAAAAGTCACACTCCTCTTCAACCTCATTCTTCAAAAATTTCAGGACCGGAGATTCATCCTCCTGGAAATTTTCCAACCGTAAACAATTCTCCTTATCTCTATTCTTTGCTACGACTTCACTCCACGTCTTCCTGATCTGAGGAATTTTCCCCAAATCCACCAACTTCGCCGCTGCCGACGCGCTTTGAAGATCCACCAGATTATCCTTGAGTACCCAACCTCCTCATCGCCTACCTCCTGTTCCACCTTGTCGTGGCTCCCAAATGTGAGCACCTTCTTAGGGGCACCCGACGAAGCAACCTGAATAGGTTGATTTGGAGTCGAAATTGGATTACCAAGCAGTGGAATCGTTACTTTAGCCTTACGTCCTCTACCCATGGTAGAAAAAAGAAGAGAAACCTAGGAGAGAGGTGAGAATCTCTCACTAGACCACTGTCGTATAGTGAAGGTTTGTTACTCTTACTTATTTGAAAAACAATGAGATGTCAACGGTTAATTTAATTACAACTAAGGTCTTTGAATTTCTAAAATATTTATAGTACAATTTACCACTTGTTATCTCTATTAATTTTCTATGTCCTATTGTTTATGTAGATGGCCCAACAATTCCAGCGTCAACCAGCAGAGGTGGGACCTGAGGAGTCTGAACTATTCACGTACCAGTCCACTCATATATTTGTAGCACTTTTTTCAGATGATCCGGTACAGTGATAAGACGTTATTCTTTATTACATTGCATTCATTATGTACTTTCCGTCATAACATTTAATTTTGTGCCCATGCTATGTAGGCAATGCGTAACCAAAAATACGCCAACAGGAAGTTGCGCTCTCGCAACCTGGAAGTTGAGCTTCCACACCATGCCCTTCGCGAGTACATCAGCGAGGCTGGTTTTATGGGACCTACATTCTATAGAATCAAGGGGGACCAAGCGATCGTCAGCGCACTCGTTGAAAGGTGGAGGCCTGAGACCCACACCTTCATGTTGCCTTTTGGTGAGGCAACGATTACTCTGGAAGATGTGCATCACATATTTGGGCTGAAGGTGGAAGGAGATGCTGTTGTGGTTCGTATGAATCAGAATGTGGGAGATTTGTGTGAAGAACTGTTGGGTCAAAGACCGGGACCCGAAGACATCCGAGGTTACAAAGTGTCTATGGTTTGGTTGCAGGAAAATTTGCGATAAAACATGAGGAAGAAAGTGCATTTAATAAAAAACCAGATATCATCCACCAGCGTCATGCAAGAGCATGGATCATGCGGATGATTGGTGGAATGTTACTACCCAGTTATGACAGTTGCACCATTGACTGTGGCTATTTAGAATTACTGAGAGAGTTTTCTGAGTGTGGGCAATACAGTTGGGCTTCAGCAGTTTTAGCTCACACCTACCGTGGCTTGTGTAATGCCACCCAGTTTGAGTCAACGACTATAACTGCAGCCACGAAGTTGATTACAGTGTGGGCGTATGCCAGACTCCCTGCTTTTTTTAGAGTTCCAAGAGAGTATATTGGAACAAATGGCATCATCGGTTACTCGTAAGTGTGAAGAATAATATATCAAATTTTATTTAATATTTGCAATGCACCTTTTAAAATTATGTTCGAATAACCTCTTTATTTGTTCACTTGTAGTTGGGATAATCCAAGGGTGAAGAAAATTAAGTTACCGGACGCTCGTGCCATCCTTGATTTTATCCCGGTTCCACCCACTGCAGATCACGTAAGTACTATTGTATTATGAAAAAAAACATACACATTATTATTTCCTGCTAACCATGCGCATTGAATTTGTAATATGATTTATTTTTTAGTGGGTCTGGCAACCGTATGGTGATGCCCCACTTGACACAGCTGCTGTAGTTGTGGCATTGATCCTTAACAACATAATTGAGGGGCATCAACCGGATCGCGTTATGAGACAGTTTGGACATGATCAGCCCATACCAGCATTGCCACTGGATTGTGATAAGTTGCACAATCAAAAACGAGCCGGCCGAGTGGAGGTGGACTGGGGCAATATCAACGCAAGATACATCGAGCTATGGAACGACCGAAATTGCAGGCAGATAAGGCTCCAAGATTACCCGTTGGCAGTTCCATTGACCTTTGCCTCTGAGTATATGCAGTGGTATGTTAGACACAGCTTAAGGTGGTACACAAGCGAGGCAAGAAGACAGGCAATATTGGTAAGCATGCTAATTGCTTAGTATTCAGCACTTACACAATTGTATGCATACATGGTGTAATTTACTATATGAACGCTATGAATATGTTTGTAGGCGGATAGACTAGATCAGATACGACACTACGACCCTACCGTAGGTGAGTATGCCAGCTACTTGTCACAAGAGACGGGCGTATCATATCACCAGCGTTATAGTCACTATCAGACTCCTGTCGATCGACCACTATCATCTGAAGATGTACTTGAGTGTGGGTACGATGAGGATTCTTCATTGGCAATGGATTCATAAGGCGCTGCATCTCCGAACACATCCGAGGCAACCACAAAATCGGTAAGAGCATGTGTGCCCTCAGACGGATTAGCCGCTGAAGAATCACTGCTAATGAGAATAATCTCAGGAATATTATCCCTCGTTTTTGAATCTGCGTCAGACATTAAAGCTCTTCCTTCATACTGGCTGGTGCGGGAATATCGAATTTTTCTATCTGGTATGGAGGATATGTTGCAAGAATTTTTAGTGGATGGGGCTTTCGATGCGCAATTTTTTGTTGTGGAACAAACCTGTTTGCCCTTGTTTGTCTTTGATGCCTTGATCGGGACTTCCTTTTTGGGAGCCATGGTGTTTTGTTAAGTGAGATATACTGATTCTCTTCGGTGGAGTTGAAAGAGTTTCAAAATAATGAGCGTAGAATAATGAGTTGAAGAACCAAATACAACCTTATATACTATCTGAGGCAACGGCTACCTCTGAGTGCATTGATGTCTACACTATTTAACCTTTATGTATATACTTTTTTCCACTGTAACTGTTCAACGGTAACCGTGGCTCATAAACCAGAACTGATATGTACTTTATCTTTACTTTATGTTTATCACAATAGGACGATGTACCCTGTATCAATCCATGTGAACCATGTAACTTCAACGACAGAGTATGAAGGGCGGTTTTTACCTGGTCCGGGTTGGGCCATCATCAATGCAGACATTCAACATCCAAGGAGCATCAACCATCTAAAATCATTGTTAAACCACATCGTGCGATCACATTTCGGGAACAATGAATTGCATGTCTATTCCATTGTCTACCTTAGAATGGACAACGATTCATATAACTTCTCGATTGCAAACGTACAAACTGATGCTGATGTTCGCCAGATGATTTGGAACTATATTGATCTTCAAGAAATCATGCAAAGAATTAAAATTCTCGTCGATTATACGGACGACTCAGACCTTGAAGACCCCGCCCGTGACACGAAGGAAGGCACAGGCAATTAGAGGAAGACACTGTACTTGAGTTTTACCAAATGAACGCACTTGCTTGTTAAGTGGATAGAGCTATAATTTAAATAAATCTTAATTATAAAATCTGCCAAAATGTCCACGAATTACTAGCAGCCACTCCTTTTTTGAATAAGTCTGCAGAGTTATCCTTGAATTCAAATCTCTGCCCCACATGGTACACTTTATGACTCAGCATCTTGTCTTCTAGTAGACAAAACTTTAATTAAAAATCTGCCAAAATGTCCACGAATTACTCACAACCACTCCTTTTTTGAAATGAGTCTGCATAGTTATCCTTGAATTCAAATCTCTGCCTCACATGGTACACTTTATGACTCAGCATCCTGTCTTCCAGTGGACAGAGCTTTAATTAAAAATCTGCCAAAATGTCCACGAATTACTCACAGCCACTCCTTTTTTTGAAATGACTCTGGAGCGTTATCCTTGAATTCAAATCTCTGCCCCACATGGTACACTTTATGACTCAGCATCCTGTCTTCTAGTGGACAGAGCTTTAATTAAAAATCTGCCAAAATGTCTACGAATTACTCACAGCCACTCCTTTTTTGAAATGACTCTGCATAGTGCTCTTGAATTCAAATCTCTGCCCCACATGGTACACTTTATGACTCAGCATCCTGTCTTCTAGTGGACATAGCTTTAATTAAAAATCTGCCAAAATGTCCACGAATTACTCACAGCCACTCCTTTTTTGAAATGACTCTGCATAGTGCTCTTGAATTCAAATCTCTGCCCCACATGGTACACTTTATGACTCAGCATCCTGTCTTCTGGTGGACAGAGCTTTAATTAAAATTCTGTCAAAATGTCCACGAATTACTCACAACCACTTATTTTTTGAATGAGTCTGCAGAGTTATCCTTGAATTCAAATCTGTGCCCCACATGATACACTTTATGACTCGTTTTTTGTTTATTATATATAGAAGTAGTTATGGAAAACTTCAATTGCACCACTTCTCAGCATTCAGCTCTCTCTTCCTCCCTCTCAATCTTATCTATCACTCTCTTTAATATCCACATTATCAAGCTCATACAACTGCCAAATTTCTTTCAATCAGTCCACAAACATATGGCGTATCCTTGTCTAATTTTCGTTAATGCTGAGCTATCCTACAATCAACATGGTAGCTGATAAGCCGTAGACTTATCATATTTTATAAGCTAGATTTGTAGTATTATTAGTTGAAATAAGATTATAATAGATAGTATTTACATTATTTTGTAAAAAAGCCATTTTTATGATCAGACTTATGCTTTGAGTGTTTTCCATGCAAAGGACAATTCCTGCCGGATATGGAGCCGGACCCCTGATGCACGGCACAAATGCGCAACTGGAAGAAGTATTTGTCGGGCATAGTGCCGGGTGTTCTGTAGCCGGCATAAGTAAACGTCGCGCCTATTCGCCAAATGATAACGGTTATTTACCGTTAGTAAAATACTCGGAGCCGGACATTGTGCCGGATATTCTCTATCCGGCATAGGTGACTTTTCGCGCCAGGCGGTTTTCGACCATTATTGAAAAGCACGTGTTTTATTCACATGCCGGATAACGTGTACCCGGCATGGGACCCGGCATCTGAAGATTTTCAAATCTATAAAAGGGCCGAGAGTCTGCACTTGGAGGAGACTTCATTCATATCACTTTACACCAAAAATCTCTCAAATTCGCGATGAACTGCTGCCAAGGAAGCGCTGCGAATCCAACCTGAAGAAAGAAGACATTATCGAGTTCAAGGGAATTCTCATCAAGTTGTACTCTTGATCCTCCTTATATCTTCTCTCAATGTTCTGGTTGGTTTGGTAGACTCTTTGGTTGATTTGATTAGATTGATTACATTGTAAAACACTCTTTGATCATTAATGGAATTCTCAAGTTTCGTAACCCGAGTTTTAATCTCCTTATCAATAGAACAAGGATTTTCTCTTGTTCTATCATCGCAAAATTCTATTTAAGGCTTTCTACAGCAAGAGTAGAATAGGTTATAATTCTGGTGATCTTTAATATTGTTGCCTTGAGAAGTAGACAACAAATGATAAGGTTTAGGATTGTTTCTCTTATTTCCCCATTGTTCTGTTCGTATTCGCGGCATTATTTATGCACGATGCGAATAAGGATAATGAGTTCCTTTTGTCATAATTGAAACTGGAAAAATTATTTACGAAATGTACGATGCCGGATTGACTGCTGGGTGGAAAATGTCCGGCATATTCAAAGTTTTTGAATGAGCCGGTTATACTTGGGACGGCACCAAACCCGGCATATACATTTTGCGAGAAAGATAATCCTTTTCGAGATTTGACACTTTGATCCGTGATCATATGAGTTCTTACATGTTAATTGACCCTAATCAAGGTTAGTTCGTTGTGAATAATTAGTTTAGAAATACTTATACACCTTTTTTCCCCCTCTTTACTTAGTAATTACCAAGGCTAGGACTAATTTTGTATTCAAGTCCCTAGGGTTCGACTTGCTTGGTCTTAATTTGCTTCCCTGCTACTTTTGACCGGGTTTTTGTTTGCTACCCGTATAGATTGAGTAGGTTTTTCTTTCATTTTTATTTACTGCCGTGTAGGGTGCCGGGTAGTTCATACCCGGCACATTCTTGAGTTTTCCTATGCTTCAGTTTAATCTTCTGTACATAATTATTCAATAAATACCTACTAAAATCTCTGTTAGCAAAATGGCGCCGTTGCCGGGGACTTGGAATTAGTCCAAGTCCTTAACCTGGTAATTGCCATATTATTCTTTCATTCATTGATTCTTTTTATTTCGTCTTTTCAAATTGTTGAATACGCCGGATGCATTGTCGGGAGTATAACACCCGGCATTACCAGAGGAAGTCTGAGCCGAATACTATTCACCTGGAAATTAACCCGGCATATTCTACAGATTTATAGCTATTTTCCCGACGAAATGTTGTTAAGTTATTACTTTCTTTTCACTGCCGTGTATAATGCCGGTTTTCATTTATCCGGCGCAATCGGAGGAAGTCTGATGCCGGATACCTCTTATCCGGCACTATACCCGGCTACTGAAACTTTAATTTTTTTTTCTTTTTTTCTTTTTCTTTCCATATTTATAAAATTCCTTCCTCTTATAATGTTCTCACCCTTCGTCCAAATGTGTACTCATGATGTCTAATAACATATGGGAGGCGAAGTTCCGAAGTGAGGAATCCGATCTATTCCATTTTCTGCATATATATGTGGTTAATGAACTCTACCCCCGTACAGGGGTAGAAATATTCATCAAGAGGAAGAAGTTGAGACCCGCCCTTGCCTATCACCGCCTTAGGACTACTGCCCGCATGAGTGTTATGCCCGTGGATGAACTGAGGCGAAGATACCCTCATATGGGTATCTTCACCAATAGGATTCACCAAAGGCCACCCTCATATGCGATATTCACTAGTAGAATTAGGCGTACTAGGTTTAGGGTTATCTACTAGTTGTATACCTTAGTATTTTTCTTTATTTTAGTTATTTTATCTTTTATATGTTATGTAATCTTTAGTAGTGTAATGTAATGAACAATATTATCTTACTTTAATAATAATATCATTTACAATTATTTTCATCTAAATCACGCTTCTCTTTGTTATCTTTTAGGTACTCTTACTTTTAGAAGTGAATGCCACTTACTCGATCACACAGTTTCCCTGAAACTCTCATCGATTACAATCCAGAAATAGAAAGGACATTCCATCACCTACAAAGACAGCAAAGAAACCACCATACCATGGCTAATATACCTGCAACCGTCAGAGGAACATAACCGGCCTTCCAACCAAGGCCAACAACCCGCCATAACCCTTCCCGCTCTTTCACAAGCAGATTATGATGAATGGCAGAAATTAAAACCATATCATCAAATCCGTTGTGTGAAAGAGTTAGGAATGTTCGATGGAACTAATCCTGATGAAGCCTTACTCCACATTACAAAGTTCCTCCAACACGTAAATAGCCTTACTTCCAAAGATACGGTTCTCGAATATGCTAGACTCTCCCTATTTCCTCATAGCCTTACAGGGATGGCAAGTAAGTGGTACCATAGCATATCCCCACAAACTATTCACACATGGGACGACATGGCCACTAAATTCCATGACAAATTCTTACCCCCAAGCCGAACCTTAGAGATGATTGCTGAAATTTATAACTTCAAGCAACCAAGTTCAGAGAACATCGGCGAGACATGGGATAGATTCAAGGGTTTGCTTCTGACTTGTCCCCACCATGGTCTCACCAAGGAACAACTCTCCCAGTTATTCTACAAAGGATTGGTGAATCAATGTAAGACCATGGTACTTTCATCCCTTGGTGCTGATATTCTAAAGAAGCCCGGAGAGCAATTTCTTAATGGGATTGAGTCCCTATGTGAAGAGATAAGAGATTGGGCTACCGGTGGTTCCAGAGGTAGCACCCCAGGTCTATATCAAATAGGAGGAGGCGATAGCAAAATCGAGCAACTATTGAAAAGTCAAGAACAATTACTGGAAAGTAACGCTCAGCAATCCACCAAAGTTAGTGCTTTGCAAAAAGTGGTGGAGCAATTGGCTATGAGCTCTCTTCCCCAGCATGCCAAGAGTGGTAAATACACGACAAACCTCAGTATTCAACCCTCTGTGTTTCCTTTACCTTCTGATGTGTTTTGTACACAGTGTGGAGGACCACACGATTTCGAACAGTGCACCTGGTGCAGGAATTAAAAGCATCTGAGGAAGTAAATTATGTCAACAACAACCAAGGATTCAGACAACCTTGGCAGAGAAATATCCAAACTCCCCAGAACCAACCCGGATTTCAAGGAAATCCAAGGCAATACCAGCAGCCAACATATGGCGGTAGACCACCCCAACATTCATCCAATCATGAAGCTGAGATGGCCGAGATGCGTGACCTAATGAAGGCGTTGATGAACAAATCACGAGATACACAGGAAGATATTGCAGCCCTTCGTAAGGATCAGAAGTCACTGCAATCTCAGATCCAACAAATGCTAACCCAACCTAGGCCTCAGGGCCAATTCCCTTCCCAAACACAAATAAATCCAAGAGAGCAGGCGAAATCAGTTAACCTTGCAAGCCACGATGCAAGTGCCGTTACTCTTCGAAGTGGAAGGGAGGTGGGTAAAGATCAAGAAAAAGAAAAACAAGTGGTATCTGATGATGTAGAGGAGGAAATTCCTTCTATACCCTCACAGGAGACACAGGCTCCTATCTCTTCGCCCTCTACCTCTAAATTTCCTTCTACTGTTTCCACTTCTCCACCAAAAGAAAAATTACCATTTCCAAATAGGCTCAAGAAGAAACATATGGATGAGCAATTCAAGAAATTCTTAGGAATTTTTCAACGCTTAACTATTGACATTCCTCTAATAGATGCTCTGAAACAGATGCCGACATATGCTAAGTTCCTCAAGGAACTAATGAGCAACAAGAGACGAATGGAAGACGTGGAGACAGTTGCACTAACAGAAGAGTGCTCGGCAGCACCATTGAGAGCAATGCCACCAAAACAGAAGGACCCAGGATTACCAATAGTGCCTTGTTGTATTGGAAATGTCGATTGTGGCCATGGTTTATGTGACCTTGGCGCAAGCATTAATATCATGCCTTACTCTATCTTCACAAGGATCCGTGGCAGTCAACTGAAGCCCGTTTCCTTCTCCCTCCAATTGGCAGATAGATCCTCCATCAAACCAATGGGAATGGTTGAAAATTTGGTAGGGAGTTGACAAATTCATCTTCCCTGCTGACTTCGTAGTCTTGGATGTTAGTGAGGATACTGAGGTTCCACTGATCCTAGGCGTCCATTCTTAAGTACTGCTAGGGCAGTCATTGATGTTTATGATGGGAAGGTTACCTTCCGATTCGAGGACGAGAAAATAGAATTCAACATGGCACAGATGGTAAGAAAAAGTGTTTCTGCTCATACCGTTTGTTGTGTTGGTCTACTAACAGATGACGGCACGGACGAATTCATAAATGATGATGAGACTTTCTCCGTCCCCTTGGTCGAACCTCATGAGTTAGAGGCCTTGGAGTAATGGTGGCCATCGGGTCCGGTTCTACCCGGAACCGGTGGTTCTACCCGGAACCGATTGGAACCGGAACCGGCCGAGAACCGGTGGGAACCGGAACCGGAACCGAACCGCCTCAGCCGATTCCGAATACGAATACATGTTTTGAGATTCGGGCCCGAACCGGGCCCGGAACCGGAAAACGCTTGGAACCGTCGTCGGATTCGGAACCGGAACCGCAAACCGGTGGAACCGGAACCGGAACCACCCCGGAACCGGTTGAAGTTACCATTGGAATCGGGCCAAAAGGACGTCGTTTTGGGTCTCGGGCGCGCACTCCTCTGAAGAAAATAGCCGTTAGATCCCAAGCACGCGCATTGCAATATGAAGGCCAACATGATGATTGGTATGAGATGAATGGGGATAACACCACTTAGGACTTCTATCTTGTAATATTTTAGAATGTATTAGTAATTTAGTATTACTTTCTTTCCATGTAATCTTTTTTTTAAGACATGCAAATTGAAATCATGTAACCTCTTAGTAGCTGTACTCTTTTCCTTACTAGGATTTTCCCAATGGGGTTTTACCTAATAAGGTTTTAATGAGGCAGTGAATCATATAACAAATTCTCTTTGTTCCTTATTTTTTGTAAATTCAATAAAAATTCCTAAGTCTTTGTTTCTTACACATTTAAGATTATAAACTTGAAGAATAACCTATCTAGGAGTAAAGTGGATGAAAAGAGCAACGTGTGCGCTCAAACGGATCTCAAATCGGAGCTAAAACAAAGCAACTGGAGCCGATCGAATCTTTCCAGAACCGCTCCGGAACCGATCAGAACCGAACTGGAACCGGCAGGAACCGACCGGAACCGGTTTTTCGACCGAATCCGAAGCGAATCCAGATTTCAGAATCAGAACCGGAACCGGAACCGCCCAGACCGGTTCTGAATACGAATACACATTTTCCGAACCGGAACCGGTGGAACCGGAACCGGTGGAACTGGACCCGTGGCCACCATTACCTTGGAGCAAGTGCTGGTTTCATCCATCGAAGAATCTTCACAGAAAGAGATCAATGCAATCGTTGAGCAACTCGACATGGGTAAAAAGAAAAGTTATCAACCACCACTGGAGAGGCTCGATTACCCGCCTCAAAAAGCAGTACCCTCCATAGAACAACCACCTGAGGTAAAATTGAAGGAACTCCCTTCTAATCTAAAGTACGCCTTCCTTTCAGGTACAAACTCTCTTCCTGTAATCATTTCCTCGCTTCTTTCTCCTGAGCAAGAAGTTAAGCTGTTAGAAGTCCTAGGAAAATATAAGAGAGCGATAGGTTGGTGTCTGGCAGATTTAAAGGGTATTGATCCTAGTTTTTGCACCCACCGTATTTGTATGGAGGATAATCATAAACCAATGAGGCAAGCTCAAAGGAGGTTGAACCCCAACCTAAAAGAAGTTGTCAAAAATGAGGTCCTAAAATTATTGGATGCTGGTATCATATACCCCATTTCTGACAGCCCTTGGGTAAGCCCTGTCCAGGTGGTACCCAAGAAAGGTGGTATCGAAGCAGTTCCGAATGAAAAAGGGGAGTTGATCCCTCAAAGAAAAACTACGGGATGGCGCATGTGCATTGATTATAGGAAATTAAATTCCGCCACCGGAAGGATCACTTCCCTTTGCCCTTTATAGATCAAATGTTGGAAAGGTTGGCAGGCCAAGAATTTTATTGTTTTCTAGACGGGTATTCATGGTATTTTCAGATTCCAATTGCACCTGAGGACCAGGAGAAGACCACCTTCACCTGCCCTTACGGTACCTTTGCATATACCCGAATGCCTTTTGGACTCTGCAATGCACCTGCTACTTTCCAACGTTGCATGCAGGCAATTTTCGCTGATTTTATCGAAAAAAGTATCGAAGTATTCATGGATGATTTCAGTGTATATGGTCCTAACTTTGATGAATGTTTGCAGCAACTAGATCTAATCTTAGCCAGGTGCGAAGAAACCAACCTGGTGCTGAGTTGGGAAAAATGCCACTTTATGGTAAAAGAAGGCATTGTTTTAGGGCATCGAGTTTCCAAAGAAGGTATTGAATTAGACCAGGCCAAGGTCGAGGTCATCAAAAAGCTCCCTCCTCCTACCTCAGTTAAAGAAGTAAGGGCGTTTTTGGGTCATGCAGGCTTCTATCGAAGGTTTATTGCAGATTTTTCAAAGATTGCAAAACCGTTAAGTGATCTGTTGGCCAAGGATACAAGATTCAACTTTACAGAGGAGTGTCTTAAGGCTTTTGAGATCATAAAAGAGAAGCTTGTCTCAGCCCCTGTGGTCGTTGCCCCTGATTGGTCTCTCCCCTTTGAGATCATGTGCGACGCAAGTGACTACGCTGTGGGGGCTGCACTGTGTCAAAAGAAGGATAAGGTACTAAGGATTATAACTTATGCAAGTAAGACTCTTGTAGATGCCCAAAAGAATTATACAACTACAGAAAAAAGAGCTTCTTGCTGTTGTCTTCGCCCTTGATAAGTTCCGTTCTTATCTATGGGGGAGTGAAGTTATAGTACACACCGATCACTCCGCCCTAAAGTACCTGTTCACCAAGGCAGACACTAAGCTGAGATTGTTGCGTTGGATTCTCCTGCTGCAAGAATTTGACGTTCTAGTGGTAGATAAGAAAGGATGCCATAATGGAGTTGCTGATCACTTGTCCCGCATTACGAGACCTTATGATGGAGTTCCTATCCAAGAATATTTCCCAGACGAGACAGTGTTCAGCATCCAGCAAATAGAAGACATGGTTGAGAAGAGACCTTTTTCCAATTGGGTTGAGTTATTTTCTGCACTGACAGTAAGCAATGAGGAACCATGGTATGCTGACATCGCCAACTACTTAGCCTCTGGAGTAGTTCCTCATGGACTCTCTTTTCAACAAAAGAAGAGATTCCTCTCCCAGATTAAGCACTTCTTCTGGGATGACCCTTACCTTTTCAAGGTATGTGCTGATGGGGTCATCCGGAGGTGTATCCCTGAAAATGAGGCTACTTCAGTTCTCTACATGTGTCACTCTAAAGAGGCTGGAGGACATCATGGTTCCACACGGACGGCTGCAAAAGTTCTAGAGTCAGGTTTGTTTTGGCCTACACTACACAAGGACGCTCACAAATTTGTCTCACAGTGTGACAGTTGCCAACGGATGGGAAACATCTCAAGACGACACGAGATGCCCTTGAACAACATCCTGGAAGTAGAGTTGTTCGATGTTTGGGGTATCGATTTCATGGGTCCATTCCCTCCATCCCAAGGCCATCAGTACATATTAGTCGCTGTGGACTATGTTTCAAAGTGGGTAGAAGCGATCTCATGTTCTTCTGCAGACGCCAAAACAGTCCTGAAGTTTTTGAAGAAAAATATTTTCACCAGATTCGGAGTGCCCCGGGCAATCATTTCTGATGGAGGTTCCCATTTTTGCAATCGTCAGTTTGATGCCTTACTACATAAATATGGAGTTCATCACAAAGTAGCACTTCCCTATCATCCACAAAGCAATGGACAGGCCGAGGTCTCCAACCGAGAGTTAAAATGGATTTTACAGAAAACAGTCGGTTCATCTCGGCGAGATTGGTCACAAAAGCTCGATGATGCTTTGTGGGCCTATAGGACTGCCTTCAAAACTCCTATTGGAACCACTCCTTTCCGTCTGGTGTTTGGAAAAGCATGTCATCTACCAGTAGAGCTTGAACACAAAGCTTATTGGGCATTAAAGTCTCTCAATTTTGATATGAAGGCTGCTGGCATCAAAAGAAATTTCCAGCTCTCTGAACTCGAGGAGTTACGCCACAGCGCTTACGAGAATGCCAGCCTATACAAAGAAAGAACCAAGAAGTGGCATGATCAAGTCATTCTTCCGCGCCACTTTCAAATCGGTGATCAAGTCCTCCTTTACAACTCCCGCCTACGACTCTTTCCCGGGAAGTTAAAATCACATTGGTTTGGACCTTTCACCATCACTTCCATGAACGCGTCAGGTGCCTTCGAAGTTGAAAATGAAAAAGGTGAGCGCTTTAAAGTCAATGGTTCTCGCTTGAAGAAGTATTTATGCAGTAAGCCTGCCACAGCCCAGGCCGTCTACCTCGATGACTTCATTATGCCTTCTTCCTCAACAACTTCCCCCTCCACACACATGAAGCCCACGGCTAAAAGCCAAGTGTAGGGCCCGCATCGTAACCAAGGGAGTAACCATTACATACTCCCCTCTAAATTACTTTTATTTATTTATTATTATTTATTTATTTTATGCTCTTTATGTTTCATTTAATATATATTTATATGTATATAAAAAAAAAGAGAGAGAGATCAAGTTGCCGTGTACAAAGCCGGGTGTACAGAACCCGGCAAAAGAATTTTCATCATGCCGTTCCTGAAGCCGAGTAAAACACATCCGGCCTTAAGAAATTCATTTTGCCGGGTATACCTAATCCGGCATGAAACCCGGCAGCTCGCGTTTTCTGAAAAAAAAAATAACCTCGGGTAAGTTTGGGTTACAGACCCATTTTTACCCTACTACAAACGCGCCTAACACCGCACCTCCTCTAAAACCTGTCGCCACCCAAGCTTCAAGTCGAACCCACAAGCAACTCCAATCGCCACCCAGCCACAAGCAGCTGTGAAGTCGCCCAGATTCGACGCCAGAAAACGAAACAAAAACAGGTTCCTTTGTCGCCATTTCGAATTCGATTTTTATTGTTGTTTAGTTTAATGTGACGTTTTTGTTAGATTCGTAGCTTAGTATAGTGCATTAGGGATTTCGGAACCTGCTGAAACTGATTTTATGTGGTCTGGTGCGATTCTGTGTGTTCTGCAAATTTCTGGGTTCGAAGTATGAATGCGCCGGATGGATTCTGTCCGGCATCCCATCCGGCATGGAGTTGTTTGCATGCGCCGGGTGGATTTTGTCCGGCATTCCACCCGGCATGACTACCAGATTAATGTTTCTATGCCTATTGGGATCCTAGTCTTCTGAATTAATGCCTAGGACAAGGTTTTGTTGGAAATTAAGCAATTCGACATATAATTAGGAGAATCATAGCACGACACCAGGTTAATGCTTTAACTGTTGAATTGACATCTGATAATCTGTTGTGTGTGGTATTCGATTTCTTTTCTTTACCTGCAGATGCCTTGGCGAAAAGCCACTGTTTCTCAGACCCTCGATTCAGATGAGGATGCCTTCCTTGAGGAGTTAGACGCACCTCTAGGAGAGGCTACTCCAGAGGAAGATGAGGCTACTCAGGAGGAAGATGAGGCTACTCCTGCTCCACCAGAACCACTTCGCCGTTCTACTAGACGGGCAGGTAAGGAGCCTGCCTCCAGTAGTGCCCCTTCTCCTCCACGAAAATCTACGCCGGGGCGAAAGCAGAAGCGCCCTGCTGCAGCTCAGAGTGGGCCGGGTTCGACATCCTCAGCACCAGAGCTAGACGACTTCGGGATTCCTCAGCCCCTACCTTCTCGTCTCCAAGAGGACCCGCAGTTCGATTCAGCTGGGTTTACTAGCACAGAGGCTGCCCGCTACTACACTCAATCTAAGCAAAAGGGCAAGTGGGTGCAAGAGCGACGAATTGACCAGACAGTGAGCCCGTTACCTCAGATCATCTCCCCATTCCAGAGGCATGGCTGGTCAGGATTACTAGAGATTGGTCAGAGACACTTCTACGCTGACCTAGTTCGTGAGTTTTATGCTAATGCCGAGTTCCTTGGGCCACCCCAAGTCTCCGAGGTACAGATCCGTTCTTATGTCTCCCGTACACGTATTTTGATTTCACCTCGTAGCATAGCGGATGCCTTAGGCATAGAGTATGACCAGAGGCAGAGCTCATTCACTAGGCAGTATCTTGCCACTGCCCATGCTGCTATTACTGCTCAGTTTGGATCACGGACCCGATATATGAATCGGGCTCATTCTAAGTCTCGCCCTGTGATCCCTATCACTTTCATCACGGACTTGCAGCTTAGAGTGGCCATGGAGATTATTAGACATAACATTAGGCCCTGTAAGCATGACGAGCTAAATGACATGGATTGTGCCCTTCTTGAGTACCTTCGTGGGCCACCACCGAGTGATGTTGCAGCTCGATTTCCGGTGCACCGGCTGATGTTTGCTCAGTTGGTTCGGGCGATTCTTCATCGAGATATTCAGCGCCCTGTCTTCCCGATGCTACTTCATCACCATATCACTCAGACTCTGAGGGAGGATCAGATTCCACGAGGTCTCCAGTATCACCAGGAGTCCTCCCTCATTGACCTCGCACTTATTAGGCGATGGTGGTTTCGTGAGTCTGCACCGGGAGAGTACCGGTATGTTCCTTCAGCGCAGAGGCGTAGAGCCAATGTCACTGCTCAGGACTACCCTAGATATGAGGGATCTGAGCCCCAGTTGCTGCTACCTCCTCCGCTCCTCAGACTTCTGCCCCCGCTCCTGACTTGGGTCCCCTATATGAGAGGATGGACCATTTTCAGCAGACCCTTGATCAGCAGCGGCAGTCCTTCGATGTGTACAGACAGTCCCAGCAGGATACTTGGACTGATTATGAGGCCTTCCGGGCCAGCTATGAGGGATATCGTTCTGAGGTTACCAGCCGAGTTGAGACAGTAGAGCAGCGCCAACAGGAGATGGCCGCAGGTCAGCAGGCATTTAAGGAGCAGGTCACCCAGCGCCAGGAGGAGCATGAGCGGCGAGTAGATGACCGCTTTCTGCTTGCAGTTGACAGACTTGACCGTGCCCGGGCTGAGGATAGGAAGACGCTAAAAAAGACGATGGAGAGTTCGATGAAGGCATTTTTCAAGAGTATTCTCAAAAGGGATAGGAAGAAGAGACAAGCCCGCAAGGAGGCGAAGAAGCAGGGTCTCCCTACCCCTAGCTCCTCCAGCTCTTCAGACTCCTCAGAGGCTCCTTCTGACTTGTCCCCACCACCACCACCACCTTCATCTACGCCGGCGGCAGCTATCTAGTTCTTTCTCTCTCTTTCTATTTCCTTGTCTTTACCTTCATTTTCTTTCTTTATGTTATCTCTTTTATATTTATCATGTACGTGTAATGATTAACTACTCTCCTTGTATTATGAAAGCTTGGCACTTTATGAGTTTTTGATTTCAGTTGATCTTCTTATTGTTGAATTATGCTGTGAACAACTCCAATCATTGGCTCATCACAAGTGTAGGGCATCTGCCATTATGGGGAGTATTTATTGTTCTTTCACTTTCCTTCAGTTTCTTGTCTATTTGTTTCTTTCGAACACTGGGGACCGTGTTCCTACCTAGTGTAGGGCAGGGGGACACCCTTTGAAAAAATTGAAAAGAGATTTTATTTAAACTAGTTTTCAAAAAAAAAAAGATGTATATACATATAGCATGTTTAGTTTATACAATATAATAAGTTTTAAGTTTATTAACCTTCTACTCAGCTTTTTGTATGTCTTTGACTAAGTTGGCATTAGGGAAGGCTAAATATTTGTTCTCTCAAGAGGTAAGCTTTCTAATGACCTTTAGATATATTTTCTCACTTCATGATTCTTTCTGTTCAAACATGAGTAAATGACCTTACTTCTATTTTTTGTCTTTGATCTACTTTTGGGTGATATATCTTTCTTTCCTTTTCAAAATAGTTCAATTCTTATGGGTGAATATCTTAGAAAAGGGTGATGAAAAAGAAGAAAAAAAAAAACTTCGAAAAAAAAGGAGAAGAAAACTTCTTCCAAAAAATATATATATATATGAAGCATTATGAGGTTGCAAGATTGCCTCAAAATAAAAGCAAGAATTGAGAGTTTTTCCTTTTGTTTTTCTCCTAAATTCCCCATTCTTTAAATGAAAAAAAAACAATCATGGTTAGATTCAGAAACCCTTGAAAAATAGGGCTGAACAATAAAAAAACCATTCATGAGAGTCTTGGCCACATTCAGAAACTCTTGAAAAATAGAGCTGAATGTCGGAAACCGGAAAAAGGAGAGATACAAAAATCCCCTATGCAAAATAGCCCATGAGTCATTGTTCCATTTGAGATTGAATGTTTTACCTTTTACCCATTTGTATATTATTGATAGAATGAGAAAGACTAAGTGATGCTTATGAGTAAGAGTCAAGTAGTTGGGAAAGGAATATCTCATTGTCATTCTAGAGTTTATTTATTTTGTGCACAAGTAGTTACTCTTTTCTGATTTAATTTTGCTCGAGGACTAGCAAAAGGTAAGTGTAGGGCCTTGATAAGCCGTAGACTTATCATATTTTATAAGCTAGATTTGTAGTATTATTAGTTGAAATAAGATTATAATAGATAGTATTTACATTATTTTGTATAAAAAGCCATTTTTATGATCAGACTTATGCTTTGAGTGTTTTCCATGCAAAGGACAATTCCTGCCGGATATGGAGCCGGACCCCTGATGCACGGCACAAATGCGCAACTGGAAGAAGTATTTGCCGGGCATAGTGCCGGGTGTTCTGTAGCCGGCATAAGTAAACGTCGCGCCTATTCGCCAAATGATAATGGTTATTTACCGTTAGTAAAATACTCGGAGCCGGACATTGTGCCGGATATTCTCTATCCGGCATAGGTGACTTTTCGCGCCAGGCGGTTTTCGACCGTTATTGAAAAGCACGTGTTTTATTCACATGCCGGATAACGTGTACCCGGCATGGGACCCGGCATCTGAAGATTTTCAAATCTATAAAAGGGCCGAGAGTCTGCACTTGGAGGAGACTTCATTCATATCACTTTACACCAAAAATCTCTCAAATTCGCGACGAACTGCTGCCAAGGAAGCGCTGCGAATCCAACCTGAAGAAAGAAGACATTATCGAGTTCAAGGGAATTCTCATCAAGTTGTACTCTTGATCCTCCTTATATCTTCTCTCAATGTTCTGGTTGGTTTGGTAGACTCTTTGGTTGATTTGATTAGATTGATTACATTGTAAAACACTCTTTGATCATTAATGGAATTCTCAAGTTTCGTAACCCGAGTTTTAATCTCCTTATCAATAGAACAAGGATTTTCTCTTGTTCTATCATCGCAAAATTCTATTTAAGGCTTTCTACAGCAAGAGTAGAATAGGTTATAATTCTGGTGATCTTTAATATTGTTGCCTTGAGAAGTAGACAACAAATGATAAGGTTTAG
The DNA here is from genome assembly GCA_023374045.1 of Limonium bicolor. Taxonomy (NCBI): domain Eukaryota; kingdom Viridiplantae; phylum Streptophyta; class Magnoliopsida; order Caryophyllales; family Plumbaginaceae; genus Limonium; species Limonium bicolor. The sequence goes on along the minus strand of CM041779.1, from coordinate 31,365,686 downwards.
GATTGTTTCTCTTATTTCCCCATTGTTCTGTTCGTATTCGCGGCATTATTTATGCACGATGCGAATAAGGATAATGAGTTCCTTTTGTCATAATTAAAACTGGAAAAATTATTTACGAAATGTACGATGCCGGATTGACTGACGGGTGGAATATGTCCGGCATATTCAAAGTTTTTGAATGAGCCGGTTATACTTGGGACGGCACCAAACCCGGCATATACATTTTGTAAATAATTTTTCCAGTTTCAATTATGATAAAAGGAACTCATTATCCTTATTCGCATCGTGCATAAATAATGCCGCGAATACGAACAGAACAATGGGGAAATAAGAGAAACAATCCTAAACCTTATCATTTGTTGTCTACTTCTCAAGACAACAATATTAAAGATCACCAGAATTATAACCTATTCTACTCTTGCTGTAGAAAGCCTTAAATAGAATTTTGCGATGATAGAACAAGAGAAAATCCTTGTTCTATTGATAAGGAGATTAAAACTCGGGGTACGAAACTTGAGAATTCCATTAATGATCAAAGAGTGTTTTACAATGTAATCAATCTAATCAAATCAACCAAAGAGTCTACCAAACCAACCAGAACATTGAGAGAAGATATAAGGAGGATCAAGAGTACAACTTGATGAGAATTCCCTTGAACTCGATAATGTCTTCTTTCTTCAGGTTGGATTCGCAGCGCTTCCTTGGCAGCAGTTCGTCGCGAATTTGAGAGATTTTTGGTGTAAAGTGATATGAATGAAGTCTCCTCCAAGTGCAGACTCTCGGCCCTTTTATAGATTTGAAAATCTTCAGATGCCGGGTCCCATGTCGGGTACACGTTATCCGGCATGTGAATAAAACACGTGCTTTTCAATAACGGTCGAAAACCGCCTGGCGCGAAAAGTCACCTATGCCGGATAGAGAATATCCGGCACAATGTCCGGCTCCGAGTATTTTACTAACGGTAAATAACCGTTATCATTTGGCGAATAGGCGCGACGTTTACTTATGCCGGCTACAGAACACCCGGCACTATGCCCGGCAAATACTTCTTCCAGTTGCGCATTTGTGCCGTGCATCAGGGGTCCGGCTCCATATCCGGCAGGAATTGTCCTTTGCATGGAAAACACTCAAAGCATAAGTCTGATCATAAAAATGGCTTTTTATACAAAATAATGTAAATACTATCTATTATAATCTTATTTCAACTAAAATACTACAAATCTAGCTTATAAAATATGATAAGTCTACGGCTTATCAGTAGCCTCTATTTCTCTTGGAGCCAAGAAACTAAGACCTTCCACCTTCGGGTCACTGATAATTTCACCTTCGAAATGCTGAAGCAATCTGTCACGGAGGCCATTCGTCAACTAGGTTGTGGATACGATGTAGGAAGGATGACTTATCGAAATTTGTTTTCAAGAGAACCAATGGTGTACTCTGCACTTCAATTGAACACTGATGGAGATTCAAGCAATGATTGACAACTACAAGTGTAGTTGGGACCTCTCCCAGAGCATGGAGATTCATGTGGAGATGGATGGTGATGATGATGAAGATGATGACCTGTACGAGCCCAGGGATGATGATGTTCTATCATCAGATGATGAGGTCGAACTAATACCAGAAGAATTTCTTCATCAACCAGATGTTGATGAAGTCACTAGTCAAGAAGGCCCGAATGTGCCGTTCTATCATCACGTGGATTGGAATGCTATCAACGCATTGAGTACTGATGTTGAACGACGAGGTGTTCCACAATGGTAGTCTGGAGGAAATTTTGAAGTCCAACAAGAGTTCGATGACAAGGAGAGTCTGGTTAGTGCTGTTAAAGACTTTCACATTCGAAATAATCTTGATTTTCGTGTTGTAAGGAGCTCGAGTAGAGCGTATGCTGTCCAATGTGCAAGTGGGGAAGAATGTAGGTTTTATATAAGGGGAGCGTTGTTGTTCGGTGAGACAGAATGGAAGATAACAAGACAGAGGCCACACTCCTGCACTCCTCAAACCGATGGACAAGATCACAGACAAATGAATTATCATTTCATTGCGGAGGCCATTCGACCCCATATCAGCCGTAACCGGGCATGAGTGTTCTAGATGTAATAGAACAAGTTCGTGGCCAGTACAATAGGACCGTTTCATACAGAAAAGCTTGGCTGGAGAGGTGTGAAGCAATAGGAAAGATGTACGGGGATTGGGTTGAATCATATGCCCAACTACCAAGGTTGTTCATGGCAATAAAACATAAAATACCTGGATCGGTTGTTAATCTGAAATCAGTTCCAGGTTATGAAGATGAGACTCGAACAACACAAGTCAAATTCTTCCAACGATGCTTCTGGGCGTTCGGACCATGCATCTCAGCATTCTAGAACTTCAAACCCATGCTGCAGATAGATGGTACACATCTATATGGTAAGTTCAAAGGTAAGCTTTTGATAGCGGCAGCACAAGATGGAAACAACAAAATTATACCTGTTGCATTCGCTATAGTTGAGTCTGAAGATTTGGATTCTTGGAAGTACTTCCTCGACAAGGTAAGGTTGCATGTCATCGGTCAAAGGAACGATGTGTCAATAATTACAGATCGTGCACCTGCTATAATAAGCATCGTGGAGTCAGACAATTTATGGAGACCCCCAATGGCTCACCATTTCTATTGCATAAGACATATTGCATCGAATTTTAACTCAAGGTTCAAAAACAAAGGTAGAAGAAGTATCTGATCAACACAGGTATTTTAATTTTTCAATTAATGTACTTCAATAATTAAATTGAGTATTTTCAATGTTTAACATTGACTTATTATCATGTATTTAGCGTACGAATTTCGAAGGCATCATGTCCAGAGAAGATATAATCACCTTCTATCCCAGAATACCGACATTGAGTGATTCTTCAATGACCTACCATTTGAGAAGTGGTCTAGGGCATATGATGAAGGAAGGAGGTGGGGCCACATGACAACCAATCTGGTCGAATGCATCAATGGAGTGCTAAAGAGTGTACGTACTATACCCATCACCGCCATTGTTACCAGCACACTGTACAAGTTGGTAACTTATTTTAATGACAACCTTGACACATACTACGGCCAGCAAATAACAGGTTCCACATTGTATACAGATCTTACGACTTCCAAGATTGAAGAAAACCGTAGACTGTCTAACAGTCACAATGTTACCCACTACAATGAGATCGACCAAGTGTACGAGGTTGAAGATTTTGGCTCAGTGGCTATGAGGAGGAACCGAGGGAAGTACAAGGTCGACTTCGATGATATGAGCTGTGAGTGTGGGGAGTGGCAAGCGTTCAAATACCCATGCTCTCATGTCATGGCCGTGTGTTGCAGAACCAGTATGTTGTGGGAGAATTACGTGCACCCGGTGTACAAGCTGGATACAATGATCGAGGCATATGGCGGTAATCCTTTTACACCGCTGGGTAATGAAGAAAACTGGCCAGCATATACAGGGGTTAAGGTGGTACCACAACCAGATGCCATTCGGACTGTCAGGGGAAGACCTAGGTATTCTAGGATTCAAAATGAAATGGATGAAAATGAAACGACTACAGAACGTAGATGTTGTCGACATTGTTTACAAACGGGTCATAACAGGAGGAGCTGCCCTAACAGAGGGTATAATTGATTGTGGTTTTCAGATGTTAAATATGCTCTACATAGACAGGTAGTGCCTTTAGCAAGCACACAAAAAAATGTAATTTTTTCTAAATAGCAATGAAGTGTGTTTTATGTTGAGTGTTTAATATAAATGTGCCCTTTTATTTTAAGAATTGGTACAATCTATAAAATGTTGGGGTTACATCCGAAAGTATGGGTGTTTGATTGTTGTTTTACAATTTATTGTTTGTTTTGGAGGCATTGTTTAATTAACGAACATGTTCACTAAAAATTGGAAAAAACACTAGCTCAAGTGACCAACCCAATGAAGTCGTCTTAATGCCGTAAGAAGTTATAATGGCTGCAAATGCATCGTAGGACTTTAATATCAGTACAAAACTGGTTAATAACACAAAATATGACATTACCCGAAAAGTTCAAAACTGAGAAAATGTTAACTCTGGTGCCATTTATATGAAGTCACGTGGGTCTCGTATGGTCCTAAAACTCCAAAGAAATGACTTAGATCCATAGTATAACTGTTCAACTATCGTCGTACAAAATTTGGTCAAGTTCTGGAACCGTTAAAGCATAGCACGAATGATTCAAAAGTTGGAATTTTTTTTTCTGGACTACAATGCAAAGAAGCCGCCCCAACTCTGTGGCTTTTTTCGGCAGATTTGCCTGAAGCCGCCCCAAACCCGTGGCTGCTTCAAGCAAAAAAATGCAGAATCAGCCGTAGTCTCGTGGCGGTTTCTGGCAAGCAGCCATGACTTCGTGGCTGCTTCTTTGCAAGGTGTTGGTACACCCTGATAATCAAGCCTGATGACAACCTCAAGAATCGTTCTGCTTGACGTCGTTTGTATGTATCAATTTCTTTCTTCAAAATTAAATCTATTTTCACTGAAATCTGGTGGATAAGCTAATTGTGGAAATTGAACTACCTTAGCTCGGTAATCATGGAACTAAGTGAAAGTTTGGTATGGAAAGGATAAGGCAAGGTACTCCTCTGATCGTATAATGAAGTTTTCTGAACCAAAACAGGCCTCTTCATTCGGTTATTAAGTCCTTGGGGTGCCTTATCACCCATCTACCTAAGGTCTTGTGATCTGGGATAGAAGGCCCAAAGCCGCTACATGGGTGAAGAGAAAAGTCTGGGGGATGAAACAAATTGTGCGAACAAAAAAAAATAAATGAACATGCAAAACTCTTAATGCTGAATGATTGTCGCAATTTTTCATATTTTGATCATGAGTATGTGGTGTTGAAAGGTATCACGGAATAAGGTGTTACTTCACACCCCTTGTCATCCAAAGGTTAGAGAAAAGAAATTGGTGGAAGGTTCCGAGCTAATCTATGTTCAATTTTTACAATCTAACTTTTCCATGCTCTTATTAAAAATTTTCCTTTTCACTGTTTATAAAAACCTACATCTAAGAGCAGGATTATTCTTTTGATTGCCATTTAGCTTGATTTCCTTCCACGATTGTTGAACCCCGGAGTTTGATACTGTAACCTTAGAGAAAGTTTGTTCCTTATTTGCTTGAGGACAAGCAAAAGACACCCGCGTAATTTTTTTCGAAAGCGACCACCGAATGTAATTTGTTTTTATTTTGTATTTTTATGAAAATTTTCCTAAGATTCACCTCCGCAGCGAGAATTATATACGCATGGTAACATGTTGACGATTTCTGTAATTCTGTGATCTTTTCTACTTATTGCTGCACTCACCTTTGTCATGGTGCGGTGCACGTTCAATATTTGTTGGTTTTACAGAACCAAGTGCATTGCACGTAAGTCACACAATGGTATGCTTGTTTATTGTGAATGACATAGTAACACATTAATATACGGTATAAATCTAGCTTGACAATTACTTAGTCAGTCTTGGTTAGTTTTGTTGAATAAATCTTATTAATTTATTCTTAAAAGTATTGCACTTCGTGATTGATGGGACTATTGCCTATTCTTTTTTCTTTTAAGAAATGCTCTATTGACTGGCCATATGGGCGAGCATAATGCATTGTTTCAATACAAACATTTCAGCAAAAGAACATGATTTGGCTCATGTGTTCTACTCAGAATCTGTGGAAAAACCCCTTAAATAAATATAGCTTGTTTAAATCATATACGAAGCGGTTCAGGCGTCTTAAAAAGCATGGCATCATGCTATATCTGATAAAAAAATGTTTGTATTGTTGATTAAAAGAGTTATTATATGATAAGATATAGTATTTATTCTGTCTTTATTCTGTCATTATTTCCTTTCTTCTCTTCTGTTTAGCTTAGAAGCGCAGCGTTTTGGTTATTAGTTTAGTTGGGCGGTGCTTCTCTAGTCTTTAACTATTAGGGTTGTATCTCAAGTTCTCTCTCTCTCGTCTGTCTCAGTCGAAACGTTTTAGTGCTGTAGCTCAGTTCCCTTTCCTCCATCTTTAATGAAAAGCTTTCCATTCTTCCAGATTCTTGTTCTTTCTCTTCTTGCTTTGTCGATCCCTTCCGCATTGTAATTTGGTATCAGTGCTCATCGATCTTGAGTTGGTGGGAAACGCAAGATGTCAAACGAAGATGGAAACACGGGAAAGGATATCGGTGGCGAAGATGGAAACACGGGAAAGAGTGTTGGCAACGAGCATACAGACACATCCGCCAACAAAGTGGTGACGATAGATGTGAACGACCCTCTCTATCTCCAGAGTTCTGATCAGCCAGGGCTCCTGCTTACGGCGGAGAAATTCAACGGGAAGAGCGGTTTCGCTGCCTGGAAGAGGAACATGACCGTGGCTCTGTCAGCAAGAAACAAGCTGTGTTTCACTGATGGGTCGCTGGAGAAGCCAGCGGATTGCCCAGTTCGATCCCGCGCTTGGACAAGATGCAACGATATGGTAATTTCTTGGATTGTGAACTGCCTGGATAAGCACATAGGCGAATCGGTGGTCTTCAACAAAACTGCAGTGGCGATTTGGACAGAGCTCATCTCCAGATTCGAAGAAATAAATTTAGCGAAGTTTTACGCACTGGAACGGGAATTGGCTGAGATCCGGCAAGGCGATGACTCCGTTAGTGTGTACTACACTAGGATGAAGCGAATTTGGGACGAGATCGACTCGACAATGTCTGTGCCCACTTGCAATTGCGGAGGAGCAGGCCAGATGAAGGAGCTCCTTCGTTGTCAGTGCATCATGAGGTTTCTCATGTCAGCAAACGAGAGATTCGCCCAAGTAAGAGGCAACGTCTTGATGATCAAACCATTCCCGAGCATGGAACAAGTTTATTCCCTGCTAGTGCAGGAGGAACGACAGAAGAAAGTCACTAGAGATATTAAAGTTGAAGATTCATCACTATCTTTCGCAACTACGCCAGTGAAGAAATTTGGAAACCCTAACAAGCTTCAGAGCAGAAATCCAAGAAGGAACCTCCACTGCAGTCACTGCGATAAGACTGGACACACTATCGAGAGATGTTTTGAAAGGGTTGGGTACCCACAGAACTGGCGTTTCGGCAAGAGCAAAGAAGCCGTAAGTGCAGCCGCCACAGAGGGAAATACTCCGATGAACAACCAGGATAAAGGGCAGAAGATGTACACTACTGAGGAACTCAATCAAATTCTCTCTTACCTGGGGAAAGGTCGAGACTCAGAAGGGACCCTTAGTACCTCTTCCTGCAGTTTTCTAGGTACATCTATGTCTGAAATTCTTGATTTGGATAATGATAATATGCATGCCTGTTCTGGTTTGGAAAGTTTAAGGAAGAAAGATTCCTCTATGTGGATTTTGGATACTGGGGCAACACAACATATGTGTTGTGACCTGAAGTATTTCTGTGATTATAAAGTTCTTGAAAATGCACACACTGTCGGAATGCCGGACGGGCACCCTCAGTTGGTAAAATTTATTGGAACTGTTAAGTTAAAGAATCAAATTACCTTGAGGAATGTGTTATATGTTCCCAGTTTTCGTTTCAACTTGATTTCTGTTTCTAGACTCACACAGGATATGAAGGGCAAGTTTCTGTTTAATAATGAATGTTGTATCTTTCAGGACTATGATCTGACATGTGAAAGACCAATTGGAAGTCTGATTTCGGGTTTGTATGTGCTGAATCTTGAGTGTGAACCATGGGATATCTGTTCTGCTGAAAATACTTGTAGTGTTAATCTTGTTTCTGGTTTTGACTGTAGTGATCAATTGAGTTTATGGCACCACAGGCTGGGCCATTTGCCTGTAGAAAAAATAGAAAGGCTAGATATTCTAGACAGAAAGTTGTGTAAAAAAACAGTTGGTGTGTGAAGCTTGTTGTAGAGGCAAGAGTCATCGCTTGCCCTTCCCAAGAAAATCAATAAGAGAAACTGCTCTGTTTGATCTTGTTCACATAGATACCTGGGGTCCTTATAAACATAAAACTGTTGATGGCTGTAATTACTTCATAACTTTTGTAGAAGATAAGAGTAGGGCTACCTGGGTGCATCTTATGAACAATAAATCTCAAGCTTTCAATATTGTCTTGGATTTTCTCTGTATGGTAAAGAAACAGTTTGGAAAAGATATTAAAATGATTAGATCAGACAATGCCCACGAACTAGGAACCTCCAATTTGAATGCTAGCATTCTAAGATCTAAGGGAATCCACCATCAGCTGACCTGTGCTCACACACCCCAACAGAATGGGGTGGTGGAAAGAAAGCACAGGCACATCTTAGAAACAGCTAGATCTTTGATGTTCCATTCTATTTTACCTCTCAAGTTCTGGGGGGAAAGTGTTTTAACTGCTGTTTACTTGATAAATAGGATGCCTCTAGATTCTCTCTCCAATTTATCTCCCTATGAAGTCATTTACAATAAAAAACCAGACCTTGGAAACCTAAAATGCTTCGGATGCCTATGCTTTGCCCACATAAACCATGCCCTCCATGATAAGTTTGCCTCAAGGGCTCTCAAGTGCATATTCCTAGGTTATCCACCAGACAAAAAGGGCTTTAAGCTTTTTGACATAGATAACAACAAGATCCTAATCAATAGAGATGTCAGGTTTTATGAAAATGTTTACCCATTTAGGAAAATAGGACACCCATCAACAAGCAGTCATAACCCCTTTGAGATCCCAGAAAACCAACTTCCCACACACCCTTTTCCTGAACCACCAGAAACCCAGGATGATCACCCAAGAATAGCAGAACAGAAACAACTGATTTAGAGATAGAACAACCAGAAACCACACTACAGTCCCCTGCTTTAGATGATAATACACCTGAACAGTCACCTGTCCCAGAGACAAATCCACCAGAACAACAAGAAACAGCCATCTCAGAAGACCCAGGCCTAGAACTTAGGAGATCTACAAGAGCTAGACAAACACCTAGATACTTAGAGGACTACATAACACAAGCTGTCACCTCAAACATGTCCTCTGACATAGCACCAGATCATTTCACAGCCATACTTAGGGATAAAATTATCATAAACAGCCTTCCTCATGAGCACCAAGATTCCTCTGATACGGAAACTTACCTCCCTAGTCACAGTAACTGCATCTGTTCCTCCTTAGTTCCCACATAAACCGTTTATCTCCAAAACAGAAATGACCTAGCCTGCTGTACAAACACATGATTCTGCCCACACAGTAAATATCAAGAAGGAAAAGGAACCCCTAAGTTATGAAGAGGTTGTCAAAGACAAAAGATGGGTGAAAGCCATGGAAAATGAATTTGAAGCATTAGAAAGAAATAACACTTGGGAGGTTGTGAACCTTCCCAAAAACAAGAAACCTATAGGCTGCAGGTGGGTTTATAAGTATAAGTACAATGCAGATGGGAACTTAGAGAGGTGCAAGGCAAGGCTTGTTGTTAAGGGATACACACAAAAGTACGGTATTGATTACCAAGAAACTTACTCTCCAGTTGTTAAATTTACCACAATCAGAACACTTATAGCAGTGGCTGTTAAGAAGGGGTGGAAAATAAATCAGCTTGACATTAACAACGCCTTCCTCCATGGTGACCTCAAGGAAGATGTGTACATGCAGCTTCCTTTGGGTTACAAAACAGAGAGGAATGGAGTTGTTTGCAAGCTGAAAAAATCTCTCTACGGCTTGAAACAAGCCTCCAGACAGTGGCATGATAAGCTCAGCCAATTCCTCACAAAACTTGGTTTTGTTCAGTCTTTAAATGATTACTCATTATTTGTTAGAAAAGAAGGTGATAAAACTGTCTTTTTAGCAATCTACGTTGATGACATCTTGCTGACTGGTAATGATAACAAGATGATTGAACAGATCAAAATGAACCTTGACAAAAGATTTAGAACTAAAGATCTAGGTCAGATCACACATTTCTTGGGAATGCAATTTTTCCACACTTCTGTTGATACGATTGAAGAAAGCGGGTAACAAGAAGGGACGACTTCTTCTTTATTTGCAGAAGGGAAAACGTTTCTACAGAAGAATACAGAGATAGGAAATACTCTACTCTATGTTATATCGGGACACCTTGACTACCTCACTCGTTCCTCTTATATCTAACAGAGGAAAGGCCTAAGCTACCAACGGTAATATCCCAACCCGTTACATGACATAGGAACAAGTATGTAACCACACGGTAATATTGTAACACCCTCCCTCAAAGTTTACACTCATACAGGGTGAACTTTGCTTGTCATACTTGTTTCATTCCCAACTGTTGCGTGATTCTTGGGTAGTCTTTCCCAGCCAAAGTCTTGGTGAGGACGTCCGCCAGCTGCTGGTGCGAAGACACAAACTCAACATTGATGACTCCCTCTCGGATGCTCTGTCGGACATAGTGACAATCCACTTCTATGTGCTTTGTGCGCTCGTGGAAGACCGGATTGCGCGCTATATATACTGCAGACTGACTATCTGATTTTAGGGGTATTGGTAGTATGTCTTCAACATCCAGCTCGTGAAGTAATCTGGAGAGCCAACTGAGCTCTGCTGTTGTTTGTCTCAAGGCTCTGTATTCTGCTTCTGCAGAGGACAAAGCGACGCTGCTCTGCTTCTTGGCCTTCCATGAGATTGGGGAACCTCCTAGCTCAATATAGTACCCACTAACGGATTTTCTGGTGTTGGGACAACCTGCCCAATCAGCATCACAGAAAGCTATTAGTTTCATGGAAGTAGTTTTATTAAAAAAACAAACCATAACCTGTTGTGCCTTTGATATAGCGAACTGTGTGTAGTGCAGCCTTCAGATGTGTATCTCGTGGTTCCTGCAGAAACTGGCTTAAAAGCTGAATAGTGAAACACAGATCAGGTCTGGTGTGAGCCAAAAAACTTATCTTTCCTATCAGTTTCCTATAAAGTAAGGGATCTTTGAGCAGTGTGCCTTGCTCCCTTAAGAGCTTGGTGTTTAGTTCAAGAGGACCAGATGTAATCTTGCTATTCTCGCATCCAAATCTTTGATCAGGTGTTCAGAATATTGTTTCTGAGTCATAACAATTCCCTGTGCAGTGTGTATAAAATGCATGCCTAAGAAGTAAGCAATTTTTCCAAGTCTTTGATTTTGAATTTGTTGTCTAGTTCCTGTTTGATCAGGTTTATCATATCTGTGTCACTACCTGTGAGAATAATATCGTCTACATAGACAGCAAGGTAAACAGAAAGACCATTTCTTTTTCTTGAAAACAGGGAGTAGTCATTAAGAGACTGTTGAAAACCAAACTCATACAGAAAATTACTTAGCTTCTCGTGCCATTGTCTTGAAGCCTGTTTTAAACCATAGAGAGATTTTCTAAGTTTGCAAACATGAGTGGCGGTTTCAGAATTACTATATCCTAAAGGCATTTCCATGTAGACTTCTTCCTTTAATTCACCATGCAGAAAAGCGTTATTTATGTCAAGCTGTGTTATGTTCCAGTTTCTTTTACTGCTGACAGCAACAAGGGTTCTAATGGTGGTAATTTTATCACAGGAGAGAAAGTCTCCTGGTAGTCGATTCCATGCCTTTGGGTATAACCCTTAACAAACCAGTCTTGCCTTGTATCTCTCTAGAGTTCCATCCCCCTTGTATTTCAATTTGTAAACCCACTTGCAGCCTATTGGTTTCTTACCCTTTGGAAGTTTTACTATGTCCCATGTTTGGTTTCGTTCCAGGGCCCTAAACTCCTCCTTCATGGCTTCTATCCAATTCTTGTTTTGAATAGCCTCATAGTAGTTATTAGGTTCCCTTTCTTTACCTGTGCTAACAGTGGCTGCTAAGTGGGATCTATTGTCAAAACTGGTGGAGATGGTAATGGTTTTTTCTGGAATGAGTAAAGAACATAAGGAAAAACTACCATCTAAGCATGCATTTATTTCTGTTTGTTCCAAGATAGTGGCTTCACTAGTGCTTAGACGGTTGTTCAGTATAACAGAGAAAGGGTCAAGAAACTTAGCTGATCTTGGAATCTCTGTTTCTGATTGTCTTGTGGCTTTACCAACGACATAGTCTTGGAGGTAGGTGGGTTGACTTCTGCTTCTCATGGATCTTCTCAGATCTGGTGGGGGTCCCTTGAGGTTCTAGTTGACCCTCTGGCTGCAGAAACTCTGATGGTGTTCCCTTTCTGGGCTGTGGCTGATTCTGTTGTTGAGCATTTTCTGCAGCTATATCTCTTCTGGTTTTGTAACCCCCCTAATACGCACATGATACTAAATGAAATCGCAGCGGAATAAACAACTAAACAGTAACTAACGCTTCGGTGCTACAACGCCGTCAACCACCCACGTGGTTGACAAGGCAGAACAATACACTTGTACCGGTCTGATGATCAGACTCCCGAGCATAAAACTAAACCATAATTACATCATATACAATACCGAGTGTTACTATACAACCTCCACTGTTAAACATCACTGTAAACTGTCACAACAACCAAATCCAACAACCCACGGAGCACAGGCGCATCCCGGGCCAACATCCCAAAAGTATACAAAAGTAAACCTGCACCCTAGGATCTAGAGCCACTCCGCTTCTTCGATCCTCATCCTGCAGTATAAGAAATATGGATCCCCCGAGGGGGTCAGCAACCCTTGGCTGGTATGGCTAACGCGCAGCCCATCGGCTACCGGGATACGCGCAGCTACTTGTCATTATAACATGGCATTCAATTATATACATAGCATAACATAACATGGAGCATGGCATCAATAGTGCATAGCTCAACAACACATACACAGTGGATTTTCACTCCACGATAACAAACCACAAGGGTCAAATAACATAAGAGCCTAGAGAGTGATTCACTCTCATGTCAAGCTCGTTAAACACACTCATTACCGTTCTGTTAGACGAACGAGTAACTTAAGTCACAGATGGTTCGGATTTAGTGACCCGAACACACCACACAAACACAGGTTCCCACTAAACCGATCATAAGTCAGAATAGGTAAGCTTTGGAAGAAGCTAGCGGGAGATCGAACGCCAAATTAAGGTGAACAATCTTAACAACATAAGAGTCGAATCTGATTCAGATATCTACTCTTAACTTACATGCATGACCGGACAACCGGATTCCTCACTTCCCAGTTAACACTTGTTAGAAGTTCATAGTGGAACTTAACAACCAACACACAATAGTTGGTAGATTGTTAGACACACACAAGGGAAATGAGTCACAACAACACATCACAATAATATAAACAACTGTAAACTCATTACATGTTTAAATCTTATAACGTTGTAAACACACAGAAAAACATACAACACACACAACCGGTGTAAACCGCTAGACAACAGACTGCAAGAAAACCATACCTTGGTCCTTGCCTCGTTTGTTTTCCTCCGTAGGTCACTCCTATACATAATTCAAGAACGTCGGTTAATTAACTTACTTAACTCCAAATTTACTAAGTGTTTAACATATTGTATGACATGTTTTAATGTCTATCTTACCCTAGGTTACCTTCATACACCCTAGGGTTAACTACATAAGTCACATTCTTTTTTTTACAAGTTTTGGTCCGACCGACTTGCCGACCGACTTACCTAAGTCCGGTCCATTCCAGTACCTTTTTTAAAATTTTACGTTGAAAATCCACTCCGACCGCCTACATTCCGGTCCATGTCCGGTCGATTCAGAGACTTTAACCCTTACAAAATTCATGCCGACCGGACTTGCCAGTCCGGTCCCATGTCCGGTCCATTCCAGAACATTTTCCCTCTCACAAACCAGCCCGACCGGACTTGTAGGTCCGGTCCCCCAAGTCCGGTCGATTCCAGAAACATTTCTCGGAGTGTAACAGAGGCCCGACCGGGCTTGCAAGTCCGGTCGCAAGTCCGGTCTGCCCCAATCCTTATTTTCCTTTCACATTCAACTCCAAACTTTACCCCATATACCCTAGTACCCCCTAACCTCATTTGGGCACTTCAAACACAACTTAAACCATCCTTAAATACTCACACAACTCATTTTCTTAATCCTTAAACCTTTACTTATTTCTTCACAAAATTCCTAACACTTACATTTTACACTAGGTTTCTAAATGGTGTTTCTCTCCTATGATAACTACTATCCAAAATTTTTCTCCTTATCTTAACATCATCTCCCAAGCATCATCTCTCACAACTAACTCCTTATATCATTCTTCAAATCCCTTTCTCAAGTTCATACATTCTCCTTAGTTTACCAAAGTTTGCCTAAGTCTTTACTAAGTCCCAAAATGACTTTGGTACATACTAAAATCTCAAGCTCATGCCTAAGTCCCTTGTTACATCCTAAATCACCTTAATGCATGTTCCTTACACAAGAACAACACTTAACCATTTTAAATACTCCTTAACTTATCAAACTCATTTTAACACTTAGAACTTCACATTTGTTACCCAAATTTCGACATAGGTTCTCCTAGAACATTACTAACCCAAACACATTGTTTTTACCAACAAACAACCAAGAACACTAAAAATCCATCAAGTACTTATTATACACAAACTTCACTCACAAAGCACTACATCACAATATAGTGCACAATTTAAATTGCATGGCACTTAGGCCCTTAAATGACATGGCTCTTAGGCCCTTAAGCACAAATCATAAACACTGAATTTCCACAATATATTTGCCTTTAACCTGCAAATACACTCAACAACACATATGCCTTTTACTAAGCTCTTGGGAACACTTTACTAAGTCATTCACCATTGGCTCTTTAGGTAGTTTAATAAGCATTTATAAGCTCATTTCTCCTAAGGCATTAAATAACATTAGGTTAGTAGATTTACCTCTTTTGCAAAATAACTTCTTTCTTGTTTCCTTTAGAAAACCAATAGAGTACTTGATTCTTTGACAAGCTCTAAACAATATACAAACATTAAATGAGTATTCAAGCTATAAGCTCCATCTCATTGTAAACCCTAGTTTTACATTGTTTCAAAAACATTAATGTAGTTGTTTTACCTTGCTCTTTGAAGAGAGTTTGAATATCTAGCAAGAGAGGACTCCACCTAGTCCATGAAGAGTTGGAATGAAGCTAGAACAAAGTCACATAAAAGGCTCCTTCAATACATATTTTCGGACATGACAAAAACGGAGGAAAGAAGTTTTTATTTGAGATTCCTTACCTAGAATCCAAGGAGAGTAACAATATGTAGTCAAACAAGCTCAAGCTCCTTCAATGGAGAAACTCCATGGCACCGAAATGGTTGT
>CM041779.1:31329277-31349934 GCA_023374045.1 Limonium bicolor | reverse complement strand
TTAGTAGATTTACCTCTTTTGCAAAATAACTTCTTTCTTGTTTCCTTTAGAAAACCAATAGAGTACTTGATTCTTTGACAAGCTCTAAACAATATACAAACATTGAAATGAGTATTCAAGCTATAAGCTCCATCTCATTGTAAACCCTAGTTTTACATTGTTTCAAAAATTAATGTAGTTGTTTTACCTTGCTCTTTGAAGAGAGTTTGAATATCTAGCAAGAGAGGACTCCACCTAGTCCATGAAGAGTTGGAATGAAGCTAGAACAAAGTCACATAAAAGGCTCCTTCAATACATATTTTCGGACATGACAAAAACAAGGAGGAAAGGAAGTTTTTATTTGAGATTCCTTACCTAGAATCCAAGGAGAGTAATAATATGTAGTCAAACAAGCTCAAGCTCCTTCAATGGAGAAACTCCATGGCACCGAAATGGTTGTCTTGAAGTTTGGAGAAGATAGAAATGAAGAGCTTGAGGAGAGGAAGAGATTGGTGGTGTTTGTTTTTGATTTGGACAAGTGAGCAAGGTTTTACAAGAGATCAAAGCTTGTGTTTTAATGGTGGTGGTGGTTCTATCGTGAGAGAACAAAGAAGAAAGGAAGAAGAGAGGTGGGAAACCGTGTGAGCAAGGAAAGGAAATGAGAGAATGAGATAGAATTTACTTTATGAAGATATTTATACTTATAAAGTAAAAAGGGTACTTAAGTAGTTTACTTATTTTGTTAACAAGCTAACAAAGGTGGTGTGTCACCAACCTTAAAAACCGGCCCCAAATAGTAGTAGGAGGGTAATATAGTCTTTGTTTCAATTTAAATACTTATACAAACATATGTTACAAAATAGCTTATAAAAGTTACTATTCATAAAACAAGGCACATAGAAGTGAAATTTTTGATTTCCCACTAATATAGACACCCAAATGTGATATTATATAGTACACATATATATTTAAGAGTAATGATGGACATCTAGCCATTCAAAACTCATTTACAAGACAATTTTTCAAAAATGTGCTTTAAGACTCCTTAAAGCACATTTTGTGTTTAAACTTGTTTTCAAGCTTGGTTTTCTTTGGTAATTGGTTTAATATGTTCATTAGTGTATAATGAGGTCTTGGTAAGTTCATTAGGTCTTAACCAAGTTTATCCCAAGCTTAGAGCACATTTTGGCTCTTATTGACTTTAAAGCACATTTTGTGTTTCCTTTTGTTTAAATTTGTTTACTAATGTTTCTAAGACTCTTTTTGTCTTAATACACCATATTTAAGTGTTTAAACAATATATTAAGGTTTGGGGTATTTCAGGTTTCTAGCTGGTCCTCCTGTTCTATTTCTTCTTCATAAAAAGATGGGTTAACTTGTTCAAAGAAAGTGTCAGAAGGCAGAAAAAGATTTTCACCATTACTATTAGTGCCAGTTTCTCCTCTAGTGGTACTTCTTATTTTCTGTGTGTTTCTGAAAGGATATATGTTCTCATAGAATTTGACATCACGATTAACAATAATCTTGTCATTATCTAGGTCTAAGAGTTTGTATCCCTTTTTATCAGGAGCATATCCTAAAAAAACAGTTTTCACAGATCTTGTTAAGAACTTGTCATGAAGATTTTGATTTATGTGAGCAAAACTTAGGCAACCAAAACATCTAAGTTCTGTGTAATTAGGATCTTTTCCATATAGCATATTAAAAGGAGTAGTACCATCTAGGGAATCTAAAGGCATCCTGTTAATGGTATAGACTGCTGTAAGTATACTTTCTCCCCAAAACTTTAAAGGTAATGAAGAGTGAATCATAAGGCTCCTGGCTGTCTCCAAAATGTGCCTGTGCTTCCTTTCAACCACCCCGTTTTGTTGTGGGGTGTAAGCACAGGTCATTTGGTGAATTATGCCTCTGGTTTTCAAGTAATCAGAGGTGGATTTGGAGCTTCCAAGCTCATACGCATTGTCAGTGCGTATGATTTTAACATCTTTTCCAAACTGCAGTTTAACCATGTTCAGAAAATTTATTATAACAAAGAAAGCATCAGATTTTACAGAGAGGAGATGAACCCATGTGGCCCTAGAAGCATCATCAACAAAAGTAACAAAATACGAGAAACCATCGTGAGTTTTTATTTTGTAAGGCCCCCACACATCGATATGAATAAGATCAAAAATGTCTTTAGTAGTGAAACTCTTCTTTGGGAAAGGTAATCTGTGACTCTTTCCCCTATTACAAGGCTCACAAACAAATTGTCTCTTACAGATTTTCCTATCCATCAGCTTTAGTTTTTCCAACTTTCCTATGGGCAAGTGCCCCAACCTATGATGCCATAAGGCAAGAACGTCATTACAGTCAAAGCCACTAACTAGACTATCCTTCACACAAGCAGAGGTGGAAATGTTTACATTTCTCTGATCACAAGCTAAATCAAGAAGGTATACCCCTGATCTGTAGATGCCTATTTGTTCCTCAAGATGATTTCTAAAGTCCTGAAACAAACAACAAGAACCATCAAACAAGAACCTACCTTGCTTATTCTGTGCAAGTTTTCCTATAGAAATCAAGTTAAACTTGAATGCAGGAACATGCAGAACATCATAAAGAGTGAAATGGTCATGAATTTTCACAGTTCCTATAGACTGAACTGTCTGTGGGTGTCCATCTGGCATAGCCACTATTTGTTCGCTGTCTAGTTTTCTAATATCAACGAACAAATCAATATCAGCACACATATGTTGTGAGGCACCCGTATCCAGAATCCATTGAGCATTTTTCTTTTCTCTAAAAACTCCAGAATGCAAGCATGGATGCATTTTATCAGACAGATCAAAAGGGGAACAAGGTAAACACATATCATCAGAGAAGGCAGTAAAACAACTATGTTTACTGGAAGATAAAGTGCTAGTTTTACCAACAAAGCCATAAGATGCATTCGCTGGATTGGGCACTGCATTAGCAGAGTCTCGTTCCTTGGCAAAATGCGCGAGGATTTGATTCAGCTCCTCTGCGGTGTAGGTCCTAGTTGTTTTCTGATCTTGGGGATTCTGGGCATCTTCTTGGGCATTGACGGTGGCGGCCAGTTTCTTTCCCTTCCCTGGTCTCCAATTCGGTGGATAACCGACCTTTTCGAAACAGCGCTCTTCTGTATGTCCCGTCTTTTGGCAGTGCGTGCAGAAAAGATTTTGCCGTTTAGGGTTTTTTCCTTGCTTCTTGAAATTGGGGGGAAAAGCAGCTGCCGTCTCCGTCGCGAAAGAAAGATGTCCTTTGTCTTGGTCTGTGGTGGCTTCTCGCGACACTCGCCGCTCTTCTTGAACAAGAATGGAGTAAATCTGCTCCATGGAAGGTAGCGGCTTAATCATGAGAACATTCCCACGAGCGTTCCCATACCGAGAATGTGCCCCCATGAGAAATTTCATGGATCTTTGAGTCTGGATATACTCCCAGAGTTTGTTGCTTCCTCCGCAAGAACATGTAGGGATGGGGTTCGATGAATCTAACTCATCCCAAAACCTCTTCATCTCGGTATAGTACGCACTCACAGTGTCATCTCCTTGCCTTGTATTAGCCAGGTCTTGCTCCAGAGTGTAGAATCGAGTCGCACTACCTTCGGCGAATCTGGCGTGAAGCTCCTCCCAGATCTACGCCGCGGTCTCGCAAAAGACTACAGACTCTGCAATGTCCTTTTCCAGGCTAGACAGGATCCATGAGATGACCATGTCGTTGCATCTCTTCCAAGCCCGCGCACGAGTTTCAGAATCCGTCGGTCGTTTTAGGGTACCATCCACGAAACCAATCTTATTCTTTGCTGAGAGGGCGATTAACAAGCTTCGTTTCCAGGTGGTGAAGCCTGGACCTCCACCGTACTTGTTGCCGCTCAAAATTGATCCCGGGGTGTCGGAATTCAGAAGGCGGAGAGGATCGTTCTCCTTTTCTTCCGCGGAGTATTGTTCTTTCGCTTTGCCCTTTTTCTTGGCGTCATCTCCGCCTATATTCTCCTCTATATCTTCCTCTGGTTTCTCGTTGCTCATCTTCTTGTCTCAGGATTGAGAACTCTTAGGGGTGAGAGAGAAAAATCAGGCGCAGGTAAAACTGTGCTCTGATACCATGATACGATTGAAGAAAGCAGGTAACAAGAAGGGACGACTTCTTCTTTATTTGCAGAAGGGAAAACGTTTCTACAGAAGAATACAGAGATAGGAAATACTCTACTCTATGTTATATCGGGACACCTTGACTACCTCACTCGTTCCTCTTATATCTAACAGAGGAAAGGCCTAAGCTACCAACGGTAATATCCCAACCCGTTACATGACATAGGAACAAGTATGTAACCACACGGTAATATTGTAACATCTGTTGGTATTGTTGTTGCTCAAAAGAAATATGCAGATGATCTTGTGGAAGAATACATTGATGACGAATCTAAGGCAGCAGCTGGACCATTAGAGTTGCACACAAAACTACTACAAGGAGAGGGAAACATGCTCCCAGATCCCATGGTCTATCGAAGACTCATTGGAAAGATAAGTTTTCTTACTCATACAAGGCCAGACTTATGCTTTACAGTTCAATTACTGAGTCAGTTCTTACAAAAACCGACAGACATACACTTAAAGGCAGCTTTGCATACAATTCGGTATATTAAAGGCACTTCTGGTTTTGGGTTAATGTTTAACAGAAATGTGAATTTTAACCTTGTGGCCTTTTGTGATGCAGACTGGGCCGCATGCCCAAATACCAGAAGGTCAATAAGTGGGTATTTTGTTCAGCTGGGCGGTTCACCCCTCTCTTGGAAATCCAAGAAGCAAGGATGTGTAGCCCTCTCCTCTACAGAATCCAAGTATAGAGCAATGCGTCAAGTAGTTGCAGAAATCAGTTGGTTGACACGCTTGCTGAGCGAGCTAGGAGTTGAAGAAATCAAGCTGGTTGCCCTGAAATCAGACAGTCAATCAGCAATATACATCGCCAGAAATCCCGTGTTCCATGAGCGCATGAAGCACATAGAAGTTGACTGTCACTTTGTAAGACAGAAGTTACAAGAAGGACTGGTCTGTATACAGTACGTCGCTTCAGGATATCAGCTGGCGGATGTGCTCACTAAAACACTTCCAGGGAATGCGTATCCAGATATAAATCAGAGACTTGGTATGAAGAAAGTGTAATCTGCAATCCGTACATTGCCCATGTACAGATTGAGAGGGGGTGATAAGATATAGTATTTATTCTGTCTTTATTCTGTAATTATTTCCTTTCTTCTGTTTAGCTTAGAAGCGCAGCGTTTTGGTTATTAGTTTAGTTGGGCGGTGCTTCTCTAGTCTTTAACTATTAGGGTTGTATCTCAAGTTTCTCTCTCTCTCGTTGTCTCAGTCGAAACGTTTTAGTGTTGTAGCTCAGTTCCCTTTCCTCCATCTTTAATGAAAAGCTTTCCATTCTTCCAGATTCTTGTTCTTTCTCTTCTTGCTTTGTCGATCCCTTCCGCATTGTAATTTTATATCAATAAAATGTTGATTATGTTAAAAAAATACTACATCATTGATAAAAAGTTTTGAAACGTTAGATTCATTTAAAAAGCATATCCAATGATCGATAAAAATATAAACAATTTATGTTTGTATGTTTTACACTGATATACTAAATGATACAATTATGATCTAAAATTGATAGTATAACTCACTAATTGACCATAATAATTGACTAACCAAAAAGATGATTCACAAGGTGTAGAATGACTTATTAAGTGCAAGTAAGTTTCACTAACTATGATTGAGATGATAGAAAATAAATGATACCAATTAACTGAATACAAAACAACATATTTCAATTTTCATTCGGATTACTGTTATATATTAGTGTACAATTAAACCTTTTATGGTGTTTTTTAATATCAAGTGGTGTATCAAGAATTTTTCAGTCATATGAACTTTTTATGGTAAGTCTCATTCATTTAAACACATATATACATATAACTATTATAAAAATTTTAAACTTACCTAAACATATTCATTAGTGTTAAATTTTTTGAATTAAGATGAATAATAAAATTTTGATATTTTAAAAGTTAAAACTATCTAATATTAATACTATTTTCTTCCTTATATGACATATATTGTCCAACAGTTCACACGAAAGCTACATAAATTACTGCTTAAAACAATAAGGAGTGACGGATCGAGAAGCTTTATTTCGGAGAGGGGGACAAATTTTTTTTTTTACACTGTTACTCTTTAACATATTATATTATTTTATACTTTTTCAATCCGTTGGATCCGTGGCACTGTCCACGAGCACACTCAAATTGTAAAAAAGACATATACGTATTTTTTTAAAATAGACATATTTAATTTGAAGCTTTACGGTTTAACTATACTTAATGTTCACATATGCTGACGTGTTCTGCATACACATGCTGACTTGATACAATAAAAATGCAAATTAAACAGACAAACAATGCTTCATTAACTTCGCTCCCTTTTCTCTGTTTTGCGCACAAACAGTATACTCCATTGAAAGTAGCTAGATACAAACAACCAAATCAATAGAATAATCATCCATTCAGAGAACACAAGTGATCTAAACTCGTATCGAAAAACAATTGGTGTAAAAAAAAAACAAAGGAAAACAAATGAGAACGATAAGAATTAAATAAGGATTTCAATTTTTCCGCTAACAAGCATAAAGAATAGAAAATGGAGGTTTACCAAATCCATGGACCACGAGGTAATTGAAAACGAGGCCCTCGCATATTAGAATTATATTCCTTTCTTCATAGTTTCCTTCTTTATTTTTAGTTAGTTTCCCTTCTCTAATTAAGTCTAGATTTTATTTCCTTATTCGATATCTCTTTTCTCCTATATATATGTACCCATTCTTTTCGTATAGATGCAAGTAATAAGAAAGACGTTCTTTCTGTATCTCCACATTCCATCTTTCTCGATTTGCTCTCTTCCTCTTTCTCGCTGTAGAATACAACTACCGATTCACAGCAATTTAACATGGTACCAGAGCAGGATTCTGTTCCTCTTCGTTTTTCTTCTGCGAATCCCTTCTAGGGTTTCCGTCCCGTCTGCGATAGCCATGGCCAACGAAGGAGGGGAGAACGAATTGACTCGTCTCCTCACTCAAATCCTGACGAATGTCGCGACGACCAGTGTTGGCGCAACCAAGGTTGATGCTTCTGATCCGTACTATATTCACCCGAGCGACTATCCTGGGATGATTATTGCCGGGAAATTTACTGGTAAAAATTTTTCACGATGGAAGAAGGGTGTCATCCTTTCCCTTACTGCCAAAAACAAGCTTGGATTTATAAATGGGAAGATTACGAAGCCTGATTCTGCATCCAGTAACTATGATCAATGGGAACGATGTAATAGTCTGGTTCAATCTTGGCTTGAACACGCTCTTGACGAGTCAATAGCTCAGAGTTTCCTCACTGCAAATTCCGCGCGCGATTTATGGAACGAGTTGCTGGCGAAGTATGAAACAAGCAATGGTGTTCAATTATATCAGATCAGACAAGCCATTAGTTCTCTAAAACAAGAGAACGACAACATTACTGAATACCATACCAAACTCAAGAAGCTATGGGATGAGATGGATATGATGTTTCCGACTCCCCCTTGCAACAGTGAGCAGTCGAAGGAAAACCTAAGATACCACCAGAACCAGAGATTGGTGGAGTTTCTTATGGGGTTGAACTCATCCTATAAAACTATCCGTGGTAACATTCTGATGAGGAAGACTTTACCTTCTATCGAACAGGCGTACTCTCTTTTGCTGCAAGAAGAAAACCAAAATCAACCTACTGAAACAAAGAAAGAGAGTGAATCGATGAGCTTTGCTAACCAGAGTTACAGGCCTGCGGTAGAAAACAAGTGGCAAAATGAGAAGAAGAAGAATCTGCATTGCAACTTCTGCAATAAAAGGGGGCACATTGAGGAAGATTGCTTCTTTAAATCTGGAAAAATAATTCAGTGCACATATTGTGGTAAGAAAGGTCATTTGGAAGAGAATGCTTCACAAAGAATGGTTTCCCCAAAGGGAAATAAGACCGGGAGAAATAACAGAGGTATGGTGGCTCAGACCAGCTTTGAATATGAGGAAAAACAGTCAAGAGAAAACAATAAGTTAACCGCAGGTTTCACACCACAACAACTGCAACAACTCTCTGAGATATTCAATGGAAAAGGAAAAACTGCCATGTGCAGTTTTTCAGGTAAATCCTTATGTCTTAGTGCAGCTGTTCGTAGTAATAAGTCCATGGATTTTTGGATTCTCGATTCAGGTGCCTCTGATCATATCTGTTGTGACAAATCAATCATGAATTCTATTATGAAAAATGCTAAGCTGAAGCAAGTAAAAATGCCAGATAATCATATTAAGGTTGTAGACTATATTGGACATGTCCAAATATGTCCTGACTTCAACTTACCTGATGTTCTTTGTGTTGAAGAATTCAGTTTCAATCTTTTATCTGTTCACAAACTGGCTGCACAGTTAAACAGTTTAATCTCCTTTGGAAATGGGGGTTGTTTTGTGCAGGACCAATTGAAGACTGATTTTATTCAAATTGGAACAGTTAAAGAAGGACTGTACATTTTGGACATCCAGCAGTTCGAGCAATACTACAGCAAGAGAAGGAGTCTTGTGTGTAATTCAATTTCTGTTATCAACAAATGGCACGATAGGTTGGGCCATGTGCCATTAGAAAAATTGAGAAGCCTAGATGTGATAGATAGTATTAGACAGAAAGATGTAGATGAATTTTTCTGTGAAGCATGTAAAAAATCAAAGGGACATAGGCTGCCTTTCAGTAGCAGCAGCATAAAAACTACATGTATTTTTGAGATGGTTCATGTAGACACATGGGGCCCCTTTCATGTAAAGACCCAAGATGGTTTTTCATATTTCGTTACTATTGTTGAAGATTTCAGCCGCGCTACATGGGTCTATATGATAAAAAATAAAAGTGATGCTTTTCAAGTGATTAAACAATTTGTCCAGTATGTAGAAACTCAATTTTCTGCAAAAATAAAAGTGATCAGGTCTGATAACGCAAGGGAACTTGGCACCAGCTTAGAAGGAAAAGAATTTTATCAGGGGCGTGGTATTAAACATGAAACGACTTGTCCTAACACGCCCCAGCAGAATGGAATAGCTGAAAGAAAGCATAGATATCTGCTTGAGACAGCAAGGGCTCTATATTTCAAATCCAATGTTCCTCTTGAGTTTTGGGGAGAGTGCATACTCCACGCTGTCTATCTCATAAACAGACTTCCCAGCAAACCAATTAACATGCAAACACCATATGAAATTTTGTTCAATAAGAAACCAGAATATACACACTTAAGGGTGTTCGGTTGCCTGTGTTTCGCAACTATCACCTCCAGAATTGGGAATAAATTCAATCCAAGATCAACAGCTTGTATCTACCTCGGTCAGTCCATGCATCAGAAGGGATATAAATTGCTAAACCTAGAAACCAGAGATATCTTTGTCAATCGAGATGTAGTTTTCTATGAAAATTTGTTTCCTTTCAAACAAATACCAAACCATCTTAATCTTGACTTGAAGAAATACCTTTTACCCTCTGAAATAGAGAGACTGGTCGTCCCTTTACCAGACCAAACCACCCAATCTATCGAAAAACATCATCCTATTTTTGAAGATTGGGTCCCTGATGTGGTCCAATATAACAACAATCAAGATACACCCACTACAGAAGGGGGCATCGAAGTAGAGGGGGCTCACAATCAATCAGATACCAGTGATGATCAATCTCAAGCTGAACAACAAGTAAATCAGCCACCTGTTTCCAGAAGGTCTAAGCGCATCAGGCATGTTCCCGCACATCTCCAAGATTACCTTCTGGGGAACGTCACAATAAACACGCTCACAGACGTTATTCCATATAGATGTATGAGCATTCAGTCCCAATTAGAACAAGACATAACCGAGCCAGAGTCATATGAAGAAGTAGTATCCAAAGGAGAATGGGTTTCTGCCATGAATGATGAATTACATGCGTTAGAAGCTAACCAAACTTGGGAGCGGGTGGAACCGTGTAAAACTAAGAAACCCATTGGTAGTCGTTGGGTATACAAGGTCAAGCTTACATCTGATGGAGGAATTGAGCGCTATAAAGTAAGGGTTGTCGCCAAGGGATACACCCAGAAAGAAGGTACAGACTACCAAGAAACGTATTCACCAGTGGCTAAGATGACAACAGTCCGTTCCTTCCTAGCTGTCGCAGTCAAGAGAGGATGGAAAATTCACCAATTCGACGTTAACAACGCATTTCTAAATGGTGATTTAGATGAGGAGGTATACATGCTCCCTCCAAGGGGATACCTGAAAGAAGGGGACAAACGAGTCTGCAAGTTGAAGAAATCAATATACGGACTCAAACAGTCCTCGAGACAGTGGAATTCAAAGCTTACCAGTTTCCTTGAAATCCTTGGTTATACTCAATCCCTCAACGATTATTCTCTCTTCACTAAAAAGGAGCAAGGCCAGTCCACATACATCCTAGTTTATCGACGATATTCTTGCCACGGGGAACAGCAGTGTAGAAATAAACAAAGTCAAGAAAGAGCTCAACACTGTTTTCAAAATCAAGGATCTTGGTTTAATCCGATACTTTCTGGGAATGGAGTTTTTAAACACCCTAGAGGGAGTGGTTGTCACTCAAAGGAAATTCATCCAGGAAACATTGAACAAGTTCTGCCACTCTGAGTGCAAACCCACTGTCGCTCCTATGGAATACAATTTGAAGTTTGAAGACAACTGCAAACCTCTTGCTGATCCCACTATATATAGGCAAATTGTTGGAAAATTAAACTATTTGACAAACACGAGACCGGATTTATGTTTTACAGTTCAGTTCTTAAGCCAATTTTCCAGCAACCCAACAGAAGCTCATCTCAGTGCTGCTCATCATGCCCTTAGATATGTCAAGGGAACTATTGGCTTCGGTCTCTTGATGAATAACAACAGCCTTATCGATATGATCGCCTATTGCGATGCTGATTGGGCTACTTGTTCATCCACCAGAAAATCCGTTAGTGGATTCTTCATTACTTTGGGAGCCTCTCCTATCTCCTGGAAATCAAAGAAACAAAGCACCGTTGCTTTATCCACTGCCGAAGCTGAATATAGGTCGATGAGAAGACTCACAACAGAACTAGCATGGTTAACCAGACTGTTATCTGAACTGGAAGTGCCTACCGTTGTGCCTGTCCCCGTCAAATGCGATAATCAGGCAGCGGTATACATAGCCAAAAACCCTGTGTTCCATGAGAGGAATAAGCACATTGATCTAGACTGTCATTATGTACGTGAGAAGCTGAAACAAGGACTTATTTCAGTGGAGTTTATACCTGGCCGTCTACAGCTCGCGGATCCTTTCACCAAAGTCATTACAGGGAAACAATACCATTCTGTTCTTCCTCAGTTGGGGTTACATGATTATATGGAATTTTGTAATCTAATCCAATCTCTATGGTCTCGACCCTAGAGCTTGAGAGGGGGTATTAGAATTATATCCTTTCTTCATAGTTTCCTTCTTTATTTTTAGTTAGTTTCCCTTCTCTAATTAAGTCTAGATTTTATTTCCTTATTCGATATCTCTTTTCTCCTATATATATGTACCCATTCTTTTCGTATAGATGCAAGTAATAAGAAAGACGTTCTTTCTGTATCTCCACACTCCATCTTTCTCGATCTGCTCTCTTCCTCTTTCTCGCTGTAGAATACAACTACCGATTCACAGCAATCTAACATCGCAAGAGCAAGTGAACTTGTTACTATAAGAAGGAAGCTTCTGGAGACACTGACCAGCAATCTATTGGTGTGCAATTATTTCTAATGTTCCTTTTCTCTTGCTCCTTTTTCTTTGGTGTCACATTTCTCCTTCATACACAAAAACTTACAATTTCACATGTTGAAGAACTAACACGTTATTGTTGAGCGTTATGAATTATGGTAAATTACACTCAGTGGTCAATTCTTCAAGACAAAATTTCGTAATCCAGTTGTAAAAAAAGATCGAACGTAATGTACATTTATCAGAGTAATACAGTTTTGTAATTGTGCTTGTACAGTTTTTGATGAGTGATTGTTCTCTTATAAATTGTTTCTAATTTCAGATTCATATGCTATAGAATCTTATCAAGCTGGGAAAGGAAAAGAACCTGTTATAGAGGGCGCGTTTGATGAGGGCGGCTCTTTTTCTTTTTACATTAATGTGACACTTGTCATTTAATTATTGGTGTACTCTCACTAAAAGTAACACATGTCCTTACCATATTAGTTAACCAGAGTAAGATTAAACATAAAGCAGCATTTAGCTGTGTTTCGAACGACCCCAGAAGAAGAAGAGAAAATAGAATACTTTGAAAGTTCTACATTAGAATTGCTATGGTATAATTAGCAAAGGGGTGGTAATACCATAAAAAATGTACATAAGATCATACAAAATTGTACAGATGATCATTAAAACCTGTAAATATTTATATTAAAAGTTGTACACATGTTAAAGAAAAATGGTACAAAGTGAGAAGGATAATTTACATATGAATCACAAAAAGATACCCTAAACCCCACACATACCTTAGGAAAGTTAAAGCGTCAAAGACTTATTTTAGGGTTTGTAGTGAAGGGTTTCAAAAATCTACGAAGTAAGTGACGATATTATAAAGTATAAAACGAGTTAAAAAAAGATTACCCTACACCACACACTCTAGAAACCACCCTAGAAAAGTAAAAACGTTGAAAACTTATTTTACGGTTTATGGTGGAGGGTTTAAACCACAAACCCTAAAAATCTGTTGAGTCTTTAGCGAAATTATAAAGTATAGAACGAGTTAAAAAAATTACGCTACACCACACACGCTAAAAACCACCCTAAGCAAGTTAAAACGTCACAGGCTTATTTTAGTGTTCGTAGTGGAGGGTTTAGGGTCTAATGACCCTAAGTTGTACACCACAACCCTAAATATTTGTCAAGTCGATGGCAAAATTATAAAGTATAGAACAAGTGTTGGAGTATGAAGGTGTTACTGAGATAGTCAATCGCTTCGACGGAGTCACTCGTCCACGACAAAAACACAAAGAAAGGTGTCTGCGAAAAAACACAACAGAGT
The DNA here is from genome assembly GCA_023374045.1 of Limonium bicolor. NCBI lineage: Eukaryota > Viridiplantae > Streptophyta > Magnoliopsida > Caryophyllales > Plumbaginaceae > Limonium > Limonium bicolor. Next base: position 31,336,813 of record CM041779.1, on the reverse strand, counting down.
CTGCACGGAACAATGAAGCATGACTGACTCTGCCATATCGTTGCGATATTTAAAAAAGGAACGTGTCAAAGGTCAAACACTCCAACATGAAGAAAGTCGCTCAGTCGATTCCAAAGTTTTCACCCAAAGACTGGCGCAACAACGCCTAGCACGCGCCCACTAAGTTAGTTCCGACATTTAAGGAACTAACTCCCTCAAGCCGTTGTACTTTAGGACATTATAAATAGCAATGTAATTGTTAGTTTAAAGTGGGCTTACTGATCGAGAACTTGTAAGAGATTAGAGAGAGAGAGCTGCCATCTGATTTAGAGAAAATTCGTACCAAATTCAGTTAGAGCTTTTAGATAGACTCTTTCTAGGTAGATCATAGTTTCACTACGCTTATCATCGAGCTGATCAGAGATTGTATTGGGTGAGTGAGTGAAAACCACGAAGTAGATCTCATCTACTGAGTGGGCATTATAAGTTGTTTTGTTTTAACCAGGAAATAAAATAACTTATTTTGTGTATCTTGCTGAGTTCAATCGAGTCCTTCAAACTTTCGAGCATTCGTCCATAGTAGTTAGTTTGAGTCTTTCCATCTTTCAAGTATTCCATTTACCAGTTCTTTAGAGTTCATTTACTTTTTGAGTGTCTCATTAACAATTGTTTATGCGCACTTAGTTTGACTAAGTGTTTCCACATCATAAGTACTTCCGTATCCTCACTTCGATTAAGTCAAACCATCTCACAGACTCACACCTGGAGTTGGTTTGAGTCAGCCGTCCGATCCTACAACAAGTTTTAAAAAAATTACCCTACACCACACCCTTAAAACCTCACTAGGAAAGTTAAAACATTGAAGGCTTATTTAGGGCTTGTAGTGAAGGGTTTAAGGTCTAACCACTCTAAACCTTAAACCACAAACCCTAAAATCTGCCGAGTCAGTAGCGACATTATAAGGTATATAATGAGTTAAAAAAAAGATTTCCCTATACCACACACTCTAAAAACAACCCTAGGAAAGTTAAAACATTGAAGGCTTATTTTAGGGATTGTAGTGAAGGGTTTAGGATCGTAAACCCTAAAAATCTGCCTAATCAGTGGTGACATTTTAAACTATAGAACAAGTTAAAAAAGATAACCCTACACCACACACCTTAAAAACCACATTGGAAAGTTAAAACGATGATGACTTATTTTACGATTTGTAGTGAAGACCCTAAACCCCTAAACTACAAACCCTACAACTTTGTCAAGTCAGTGGTGACATTATAAAATATAAAATGAGTTACAAAATATTACCCTATACACACCCTAAAAACCACCCTTATGACAGTTAAAACGTCAAAGAATGCATTTCAGGATAGCAGGTAGTAGGCTACAGAAGGCACAACCGTTGTGCAGTTGTCCTAGACATAGTGGTTGAATGGCTATTTCCTTCCCAGTCGCTGGCCGAATATCTCTACTGTAGCCCTTGGGCGACTGTCCAAGTCCCAGTCATTGGGTAGTTATCCCCTGTGTAGCCAATCATCGGCTGCGTACCTGCTTTACAACTTACCTCAAATCTAGCACTTTTAGAATCTTGATGTTCATCAAACTATTGTTGCTCGCATATATCATCTCTGCCTCTTTCGAACAATTTTTGAATGTTTTGTTAACCAATTAATTTTTTCTTTTGACAAAACAATGATCTCATGAAGTAATATGGTGACTATAAATAGCTTTACAAATCACAAAAAGATATCTTAAACCCTACATATACCCTCGGAATTCTAAATCATTGAAGGTTTATTTTAGGGTTTAAGGTTTATGTATCCTTAATGGTTGTAGTGCATAGACCATAAAAAAGTAAACCTGTACAAATGGACATAAAAAGTTGTACAAATTTGCATTAAAACCTGTAGGCCCGTACATTAAAATTGTACACATAATGGGGAAAAACTATACAAAGTGAGAAGGATAACTTACATATGATTCACAAAAGATACCCTAAACACTATTCATACCTTAGGAATGCTAAATCGTCGAAGGTTTATTTTAGGGTTTTAGGGTATAAGTAGTTAAGGGGTTACAGTGCACAGAGCATAAAAAAACTTGTACAAACAGTTATACAAAGCTGTACAGATGAGCATAATAACATGTACTTAGTTACATTAAAATATGTACATATGTGAAGAATAGTAGAAAGCTTACACCCTATTATATCCAATATACAAACTGAACGACTTACTTTAAGGATTTCTAAACCTCATATGTACATTATCAAATGAAGAATATACAAGAAATGGCATAATAGCAGATTGCAAGAGATCATTGTGGACGAATTAAAAATGATTTATTTGTTCATGTAGGGATGCCACTACAAATATCATATATGCTTATTATGGTTTGTTTGTATCATATTGTAACAATATGTGTAAGAAGTGTCATCAGGTTTATAATATTGTCATTTATACACTTGAAAACCAAACTATGAAGAGCACAAACAAATAAACAAAACAAAATAGAACATATGTACATGTTTTCATTAATATATACACAACAAATGATAGAAAGTTATACATAATATCGTTCAAACATGTACTAGCCTTACCAATTCTTTAAAATATGAAGAAATAAAAACCAAAGAAATTGTGAGGTTTTTTTTATCATACAAACATCTGTCTTACACCCACATCATATGTATTACACCCACATCTGTCATTCAAAGAAAAGACCCCCTTGCTCACTTCATGAACAGATAATCTATTTATCCTTGCTCCAACGAATTTACATCAAAAGCCATTATTTATCTATAAAAGCAACAAATCTTTTCTTAAAATTAGCCATCGGCCTCTTAGTAATGGAGAATTGATTTTTAACCACATTGCAAAAGCCACCCCGCTGCTTGTTAAGATCATTAAGAACAAGCTTAAGTATGTACTTCCTCCGTAGTTTATAGAAGATTGATCATTGTCACCACTGCATAGCTAGACAAAAATTAAAATTAATTTCATAAGCATACATACAACTATAAAAACTCATACATTATAGATAAGCCATAAAATTCATAGTAATACAAAAAATAAACATCTAATATAGCATAAACTCTTAATATCTACCAGCATAGAACTCTCTTTTATCACAAAAGCAAATCCAAATTAGCCATTAAAGTTTAAATATTATAGGAATGCATAGCCAAATTATTGGTAGCCCCTTATCACTTCATCCAAATCAAGTGTGTGATGGTTATCTAAGTAGGCATGCCAACAAGATTAAGTTTCAAACGCTAAGATCAAAGTTAAATATCACCACACCAGGCAATGTCCTTTGTTTCTTGTGTGACTTCTCAAGAACAATAACCAGTGTTCTAACTTAATTCACTAGTTTAGTAGGTCCACCCAGATAGATAAAAATCCAGGTTCCACTCTCACACACTTAATTCATAGTACAATGTACTACAATGTATCTATAAATGCAATGAGTTAAGGATAGTAAAACAACTAATCCATATACTCTACCAATAAAAGTCCAGTGATTGAACCCACAAATATGCTCTATATCATTATAAAGCATAAAAGACAATGAGTTGAGAGAAATGACATCCATAAATTCACTAACTAATTGCAGCCAATTTTGAAATTATAAAACTTCCGATTCTATACACTTCCTTGATGCCTAATAATTAACTATAAAACCCAAGTAACCGAGCAAGTGGACTAAGAGTAAAACAAAATAACTTTTCTATTTGGAAAAATTACATGACTCACCCATGACGTTTAGCAAAATTACACACTCCACCCACGAGGTTTCAAAATTTACTTTTCTCACCCATGTGGTTTCCCTTGTTTTACATCCAACAATTTTTCTAAGTGTTGTTCAATTTTAAAAGATGCTTAAACATTGTCCAAAATTGATGAAATTTTACATGGAAGATTCTAAAGGGTTGTATGTTGGTTTAGTGACAAATCTAAAGTTTGTTAAGCTTAAGTGTGATCGTGGGACCCAATGAAAATGCGCTCACATGTCACATATTTCATTGGGTCCCCAGGGTCACATGTGAGCTTAAAAAACTTCAGATTTGACATAAGATCAAAATATAACACTTTAACATCATCCATGTAAAGTTTCATCAATTTCAGACAACATTTAAGCATCTTTTAAATTAAAAAAAAATTAGAAAAGTTACTGGATGTAAAATAGGGGAAACTACATGGGTGAGGAAAGTAATTTTTGAAACCTCATGGGTGGAGCATATAATTTCACCAGACGTCATCGATGGGGCATATAATTTTCCCTTTCTATTTTTATCTGACAAAAACTATGAGTGAATGAAAAAACTTTAACTAAATTGTGCCATGGGTACGAGGGTTGTTCATGTGTGCATCATGAAATTCTAATTCAATATGAATACTATATCCCAAAATATGAATTCAATTTGTTTTCATCCAAAACAATTTGTTGGAACTTTTGAGTTTTGCCGATGATGACACAATCAACACGCAAATTAAGTTGGTGAAGAAATGTTGAAACTTGAAGTTTTGCTATAGATGAAGTTCTTCAGCATAGACAAAATGCATCAATAGTGCATCAATGAAGGCAATCGATCAATCGAGTATATGGGTCAATCAACGTCAGCAGTCAACCAATACAAACACACCCAAACAAAGACAAGGCGTTGCAATAAATGTATGAACAAGATGTAAAGTTTCTTGACAGATTAAGTTCATCGACTTGACAAAGTTTGTTTGATGATCATGACAGTTGTAATTGGCTGTGAAATTCACGGGAGAACGCTTCCAAGTCATCCACTGGCTGTGTAGTTGACCGAAAATGGAGGGGCAGGGCTCAAAAACATTTAGGAAACAGCTAGGCCAAAAAATTATGCAATGTGGACGCTGTACTCCTGAAAAATCAGAAACAATATTTCTGTACCGTCCAGACGAACTCATTAAGGAAGCTAATTTATAGTCATTTATTTGTGCTTTTCACACCAAACGACAATATTTTGAGAGAAAAGTCACCAAAAAGAGATACAAAATCTCTATGTGGTGTAATGGAAAATATTGAGAGCTTTATTGTTAGATTAATTCTAAGGAGTTCTAAGGCTTACTACAATCATAGAGTTGATCAGATAATATGTAGGGTGAGTGAGTGAGATCTTGTAGAGTAAAGTCCTTTTACTTAGCAGATAGGGTAAGTTCTTTATTATTGAGATTATCAATAAATAGTTTACATTGTGTATTTGAGTTTGTCAATTAAGTGTTTCCGTTATTTCAATTTCGATAGTCAAAGTACTTTACAGACTAACCGTTTAAAGTACTTTGAGTCAGCCCACCGATCCTACAGAATTTCAATAGGAGAATGAGATAACAACTTATATGATTAATTGATAACTAGTCGAGCTAGATATCTATGTAATAGCAAACTGAGGAGAGGTAAAGAGGGATGGTAGGCAGAGAAAAAAAGAGAGCTCCTCTACTTGCGATTAGGGTTATGATCAATTTCACAACCAATCAAGCTTGATACCTACATAATTACTACTATTTGGAGATGAAAATTCACAAGGGGAGTGGACGATGATGGTTTGGTTCACAATAAAACAAAATCCCTAAATTTGGAACCCCTAACCTTTTGTGGTGCTAGGGAGTACGGTTTTGGATGACAACGACCATGGAAGGCAATCAATAACAATAGCTGGGAAGCTTGCCATGGAAATATGTTTGCATTGCAGGCTTGCGACAAACATCCTCACCTTGCGTGCTAGAATTCGCAGACATAGAGAATGAACAAATAGACCGGTGCGGTGTGCCAGAATGTTTCTACAACAGTGCTGGAGAAAATGGTGGTTAAGCACCGAAAGTTGCGGAGTCAAGCAAGGTAAGGGAGTGCACATAGGAGGGAGGAGAGACACATGAGGTTGTATAGAAATGTCAAAAAAGATAGTAGAGAGATGAGAATAAGTCACGTTAAATTGCGAGTAGAAGATTAATGCATTTTTTTTTCAAAAGTGATAGACAAATGTCACTATATAATTGCTACACATCCAACAATAGTACACTCGTCAAGTTGATATTTGTTAACACAGTAAGATTTATAATAAAGCTCGTAAAACCAACTTTTTGTTTCAAACTCCTAACACACCATAAACTGTAAAGTTACAAATGTGACCCATATGCAGCCACCTATGCTAAATAAGCCAAGATAATGGGATTAGCAAAAACAAACTATACAAGATACAAGGTTAACCAGGGATAATTACATGTGAAAAAGAAAATCGAGTTTAAAAAGAAGTAAACCAATCAATAATAATGGGGCGTTCTTTTTAGACGGTCGTGCCCGTGAATCCGTGATGACTGATCAACAAGCCACGACGACCGTCCAGGAGGATATGGGAATCCACTATGCATAACAACACTTCCCTCCAACGCGACGGGTATCTGTTTTTGCTGTCTCAAACCAACATACCAAATTAAGAAACAGAGCCAAATCTTGGCGATCGAGATTCTCTACCTTTTTTTTTTTTCTTACCTACTTCTCAAATCATTCTTCTCTCCCCTAATCCCCTTCGTTCTGAATCAATACGAACATTCTGCATTCAATCTGGGCACTTCTCATCTCTCCCTGTTTCATAGCAAGATCATCCTCTGTTCTTCCTTCCACGAGATAATTCAGAACAGAGATTAAGGGGGCATGCGAACAAGAAGCAGAGAGATTCTCTCAAACCCCCGATAATCCCAGCAGCAATGCCTTCCAAGCTTAAGAAGGCGATCGCAGCCGTCAAAGATCAAACAAGCATAAGCCTAGCACGCGTCAAATCCACAAACACAAACCAAGCATCAACAAACCTTGAGGTTACAATCCTTAAAGCTACAACCCACGACGAACTCCCAATCGAACAGCGCTACATCGACGAAATCCTCAACTCCGTCTCCTCATCACCATCAGCCGCTACAATCTGCGCCCGCGCACTCGGCCGTCGAATTACCCGCACACGCACTTGGGTTGTTGCAGTCAAATCCCTTCTCATCATTCTCCGTCTCTTCCAAGATGGTGATCCACACTTCCCCAAAGAAATCCTCCACGCCATGAAACGTGGGTATAAGATTCTCAACCTCTCCGGCTTCCGTGATGACTCATCGTCCTCTTGTCCCTGGGATTTCACTGCCTTTGTCCGTACTTTCTCTCTTTACCTTGATGACCGTCTTCATCTCTTCCTTACCGGAAAACTCCAACGCCGCCGTCATCACCACAACCCAGAACAACCCTCCTCTAACCACAACCAACCCGTTCGTGACATGAAACCTTCAATGTTACTAGACAGAATCTCCTATTGGCAACGTCTTCTCGACCGTGCGATTGCAACTCGTCCAACTGGTGCAGCTCGATCCAACCGATTAATCCAAATCTCTCTCTACGCCGTCGTACAGGAAAGCTTTGATCTCTACCGCGACATCTCCGACGGATTAGCTTTAATTCTCGATAGCTTCTTTCATCTTGGTTACGCTAGCTGTGTCAACGCTTTCCATACCTGTGTCAAAGCCTCCAAACAGTTTGAAGAACTCTGCTCTTTCT
>CM041779.1:31311046-31328777 GCA_023374045.1 Limonium bicolor | reverse complement strand
GCTGTTATTCTGGCTTGTTGCATGTTAAATTCCTCAACTATTTGTTTTGCATACTTTTGTTGGGACATGATTAAACCATCCTTGGTTCTGATGAATTCCATACCAAGGAAATAGCTAAGTTTTCCTAAATCCTTGATTTTGAATTCCTTGTCCAGACGGTTTTTCAGAAGTTGTATTTCTTTTGTGTCATTTCCCACAACAAGTATGTCATCAACATATATACCCAGCAGGGTAGTTTTTGTGTTGTTGGTTTTTATAAACAGGGAATAATCATTTTGTGAGTGATGAAATCCCAAATTTTTCAGAAAATGTCCCAACTTCTCATACCACTGCCGAGATGCCTGTTTTAAACCATATATAGATTTGTGTAATTTGCATACCTTGTTTGTTCCATTAACTCTTAGACCTTTGGGTATGTTCATGTACACATCCTCATGAAGATCACCATGGAGGAAAGCGTTATTGACATCAAGTTGGTCTAGAACCCATCCCTTTTTGATGGCTATTATTATTAAGGCCCTTAAGGTTGTGTGTTTTACAACAGGGGAAAATGTTTCTTGATAATCAAGCCCTTGTCTTTGTGTAAAACCCCTCACAACCAATCTGGCTTTAAATCTTTCAAGACTCCCATCAGCCTTAAGTTTAGTTTTGTAAACCCACTTACAACTGATGGGTTTCTTTCCCTTAGGGAGGTTGACAATGGACCAGGTTTTGTTCAGTTTTAATGCCTCAAATTCATCTTTCATAGCTTTAACCCACCTAGGGTCTTTGCTGGCACTCTCATAACTCTTGGGCTCATCTAAGCTGTTCAGTTGATCAAGGAAATTGCTGGCATTTTGGTGTAGGGAAAGAGAGAAGATGGTGTGTTTGGGTGTACACTGGGTAAGACTTTCTAGAGTAGAATGGTTTAAATTGTTTGGTTTTCCTTGGTCTAACCTATCAGCTAAGATGGCAGAAAACAGGTCCTTGTCTCCTAGGGTAGTAGAACAGACATAGTCATCAAATCTGGAGGGGAATTTGTGAGTTCTAGTGGATCTTCTCAGGTTTGTCTCAAGGACAGATTGGTTTTCTGTTTCTGGTGTGTCAGATTGAACTTCTGTTTGTGGTGGTTGATCATTTTGGTCTGTCTGGGTGGTCTCTGGTCTGTCCTCTGTGGTACTAGTGTTCTGTGTTGTTGGGTTGTTTTCTAGGTATTCTGTTATAGGAATATCGTCTTCAGGACAATGGTTGTGGAAAAGAGAGGAGGGATTATCAGAATCAGATCTGTTTTCATTGTTCTTGTTTAGGGTTTCCTTCCATTCTGCCTCTTTTAAGGGGAAAACATGTTCAAACAAGGTTACATCACGACTAGTTTTAATGGTGTTGTCTTCCAAAGACAAAACTTTAACCCCCTTTGTGTTTCTGCAGTTGCCTAAGTAGACACATGGGATGGCCCTAGAGTCAAGCTTTCCCTTATTTGGATTTGTATTTGTGATATAACTGAGACAACCAAAAGTTCTTAAATCGTTATAGTTTGGTTTTGCATTGTACAGTTTCTCAAAAGGAGTAAGGTTGTTGATTGCTTTGCTGGGAGTCCTATTAATTATGTACGTGGCTTGTTCTACACAGTATCCCCAGAACATGTTTTCTAAACCAGATTGGAAGAGAAGGGCTCTAGTAACCTCCATTATATGACATTGTTTTCTCTCCACTACCCCATTCTGTTGTGGGGTGTAGGGACAACTAGTTTGATGTATAATACCTTTCTTAAGGAAGAACTCCACCCCCTTTAGTGACTTTCCAAGTTCCTTGGCATTGTCACTTCTAACAATTTTTACACGTTTGTTCATTTGATTTTCAATGAGAACAATGAATTCCTTTATTCGTTGGATTGCCTCTGATTTCTGTTTCATTAACCTGACCCAAGTCCCTCTAGTGAAATCATCCACGATAGTCAGAAAATACCTATGCCCCTCTTCTGTTTGTGTCCTCATGGGACCACAAATGTCTAGGTGTATCATCTCAAAAGGTTCAAGGGTTTTAATGGTAGAAATAGGAAACTTTGGTCTCTTGTTTTTAGCTTTGAAACACACAGTGCAAGGAAAAACACTTATATTCGATATTCCTTGAGTGGCTAAACCTGGTATTCTACACATTTTCTTGAAAGCCATGTGGCCCAATCTATTGTGCCATAAGAACATTTTTCTAGGTATATCAGTTTCTGTACAATAGTTCACGCATACAGCAGTAGTATTTCTCTTCCTAGTCAGAAAATTCTTTATGGCATGCATATCAAGAAAATAGAGACCATGTTTATGTTTCCCAATCCTTTCGAGAGAATTGTTTTCAGAATCCTGCAAAGAACAGAAGTTGGGACAGAACACTATTGAGACACCCAAATACTCTATTAATCTGCTCATGGAGACCAAATTGAACTTAAAAGATGGAACGAACATGATACTTTCTAAACATTTTACTCCATCCATGATGAGACATGCGGTATTATTAACATGCTTCTTGTGACCATCAGGAAGGGTAATTTCTCTGGTTAAAGCTAATGTTTCAAAATCAGAGAGGAGACTACCGTTTCCACTCACATGTTCTGTAGCGCCAGAGTCAAGAATCCATGAATTCTTTAATTTTTCACACACAGAGTCAGCATTATACATTAAACAGGGCAATAGATTAATTCGGGTTTGGGGTGTACCTGAGAAATCCCCAAAGTCTGACTGATTGTTCGAAATCTTCTGCTGTTGAAGATAACTCACCAATTGTTCCAGTTGCTCTGGGCTAAAACCGTGAACTGGAGAAACAGGCAGTGTCTGGTTCTTAGGTTGAACATCTCTTCTTTCATCTTCCACAGTTGATCCGATGCGGACTTCTCTGGACCTTTTGTTCTCGTCGCTTGGGAATCCGACTATCCACCAGCAGGCATCTCTTGAGTGACCCAACTTTCCGCAGTTCGAGCATTTTTGAGGGTCTTTTCTATTTGGACTTGCGAATTTGTTCCCGGTCTTCTTGTTCCCATTTCTAGGGTTTGTCTGATTCGAGACCTGCTTTGACTTATTCTGGGTGAAAGCCTGATTTCCCTCCTTCGAGAACAAAGTAACAGAATGCTCCTCATGATTCTTCGAACTTGGGTTAGTCCGTTGCTCTTCTTCTTGAACCACCAGAGCACAAGCTTCTTCGAGACTAGGGACTTCTTTCATGGCGAGGATCTGGCCCCTTAGATGGGTGTAACTTTTGTCCAAGCCCATCAAGAAATGGATCAGCTCTTCTTGTTCTTTTCTCTTTCTTTGAATGGTTTTAGCTTTGCACGCACCGCAACAGTCGCAGACTTCGATTGGGTGAGCAAGATCATATTCGGACCAGGTCTCGCGAAGACGCATGAAGTAGTCCGTCACCGTATCATCTCCTTGCTTCAGGTTAGTCATTTGTGTTTTGATGTTATGAAGGGTGGCCAAGCTTTTCTTCTCAAATCTTCGACAGAGGTACTGCCAGACCTCCTTGGGATCGTCAGAAAACATGATGCTGCGCCCTATGTTTGGCGCCAGGGAGCTGATGATCCACGAGCAGACGAGGGAGTTTGCCCTCTCCCATGCCGCGAGTCGTGTAGGATCTTCTTCGCTGGGGCGTTTTATATTTCCCTCGACAAAACCTAATTTGTTCTTCGCTCGAAGGGCACGCCGCATTCCCCATTTCCAGTTCTGGAATCCTTCACCGGTGAACTTCGTTGTCAAAAGTTGTCCCGGTTGTTCCGTCGCGTGCACATATAGAGGATCATTTTGATCGATCGCCGTTGAAGTCTTCTGCAGCTTCGCTTTGTCCGCCTCGCTGTTCTCCGATTGTTTTCCGAGATCGTCTGCGCTCATTTTTGTGTCGGATTAAGCCCTAAGCTCTGATACCATGACAAAATTGATGGAACCGAAGAACAGAAAGAACCTCGTGTATTGATTTTGAGAAAGAATCTTGATCCTTTACAGAGGAAGGGAAAGTGTATATCGAAGGGAAGAAGAGTTAGTCGGGGAAGAGGATTACAGAGAGCCTAATAACCCTAGCTTACAGCCCGCCTCCTATTACAGAGAAAACGGTAAAAAATAAACTGGTTGCAAAATTACAGCTATAACCCCTAGTTACATTCTACCAAAATATTACAACCATATAAGCCTAAGGTTACAAACTATCTCCAACTCTAACACACTCTAACAACATCTACTCCAGTTGACTGGTCTATTTATGATTGTCATCATACCACCTCTCAGGATTTAGTGGAACTTAAGCTAGACTAGTCATTTACATGAAGAGAAAAGATTCCCGTAATCTATAAGAGCATTCAACGGTGGAGAAATCAATCAGTTACACAAATGTTATAAAGGCAACCGTTTGTGTAAATAAAGAACCTTAAGATCCCACAAAATCATAGATGTAAGCTAGAACTAGATCTTGTCAAACAAAGGGAAATTATGCATCAGGTCTGATTCATGGATTACAGGAAAGATCGGTAAAAGTGCTATACGCAATGAGCATAGTAAGATACAACTTGCATACGATATACTTATTCCACCAAAACCAGCTCTCTTGGTGTGTTATCTGAGTATATGAACGTTGAATTGTATCCATTCACTTAATATATGAACTTAAATAATATAAAAGAATATATGAAAGTACAAGCATTCTATAGAGCTGGCCAAACAGAAAAGATCGTCTGGGCATACCCACAAGCTTTGCTTCATGTTGATTTGTTCATCTCCCTTCATTTAATGAGTCTCGAAGACTTCTCTCCATTGCTGTTAAGAGCCACTTTCTCAGTCAGTAGAGACGTTAATCATTCAACAAGCAACAACTAGGTTTTCTTTTTATTTTAAAAAAGTTACTTTTTGCTTTCTAATAGTTAAACAAAATAAATGATGTATCACCAAATAACTTTTGAGTTTCGAACAAGTATACTATCCCAGTTTCATTTTAAATGTATCATTCATTTGCCACATTTCAATATTCTAAGCACATGAGGAAGCTTGAAACACATGAAAAGAAACTGATAGAGCTCCACCACTCCTCTGCAAGTGTTGCAGAATCACTCGAGGGGAAGAAATTTTGTAGTTCCTTTAAATTTTGCAAAGCCAGGATTCTGCTGGACAAACATCAGCTAGCTGCACTTTTTTTTTTTTTGATAAGTCACTGGTATAACCAGATACAAAATTGTGGCAATACTGCGGCAGTGATGCCTTTCTCACCAGCAGAAGAGAGAATAAAAAACAGCATAAAATTGTAACCATACTATAACTATGAGTATAATAGGGAGAACAAACATCGGGAGGAAAGAATGGCATGTGAAGGGAGGTGGCGGTTCTACTACACCATTACAGGCTTAGCCTTTTGACCATCTCTGCAACATCATTCCAATCGGAGCAAGCCCCTCAAAGACTGTTCTGTTACGGTGTGTCCAAAGAGCCCATATTGTGAAGAAGAAAGAGCTTGTCCACAGCTTGTTTCGCTTGCCTTTGCTCATGCGATCCATGCGTGAAAGGATGCAAGGATGGAGTCAAGATAAACATCATGCCCCACCAGTCTAGAACCTTGGACCACAGTATCCTCGAGGTCGGACAGTGGATGAAGATGTGGGCAACCGTTTCCACCGACTTGTTACAGAAAACGCACAATTGTTGGCCAACCGGCAGCAAGTTTCTGTCAAAGAGGAAGTCTTTAGTTTGTATACGGCCCTGCAGAATGAGCCATATCAAAATTTCAATTCTGGGAGGGGCAAAACTATGCCAGAAAGCACGACACCACAGAACATCTCCTGTATTGTGATGAGCAACAACAGCTTCATAGAAACTCTTTGAGGTATAGCCACCGTCGCTAGTTGGCATCCATCGTAGCTGATCGTCTTCGCTATCTGTAACTGGAAACGATGAGTTGAGCAAGGCAAGGAGTTCCTCAACCTGCACCCGTTCGTATAGGAATAACTGCCGCCTCCAAATGAGAGACCACTCCCAGGTGGAACCGACCCACTGCCCCATGTAAAAAACACAAGCCGATTTCTGTTCATTTACCAAGTATAACCGTGGATACCGATCTCGCAGGGGTATAGTTCCAAGCCAACAGTCAATCCAAAATCTGATTCTTTTCCCATTCGAAAGTACCCAACGGACACTGGACTCCATAACTACCGTATGAGAAGGATTCCACCTCGCCACAGACAAGATCGACTTCCACACTCCTGGCCGTTTTACTTTATTCTATTGTTCATCATTGATGGGGAGAGTAACGTCTATATCATATATTGAGCATATGATGTTTTTCCACAACTTACCATCATCTTTATGAAATTTCCACCACCATTTAAAGAGGAGGGCTGCATTTTTAAGCTCCAAATCTTTGATGCCTAATCCTCCTTGATCGTTAGCTTTTGAGAGTACGCTCCAGGATACTAGGGGAATCCCCCTGCGGCCTTCCTTGCCCCACAAGAAGTTGGATTGTATTTGTCTGATTTGCTTTAGAACAGTCTTGGGCATTCTGAACAGACTTAAGTAATATAAAGGGAGGCTGCCAAGGACTGGTTTAATCAAAATAAGTCGCCCTGCCTTCGATAGTGAAGACGATTTCCAACCCGACAGTCTGCTTGAATTCTATCCAACACCGGCTTCCATGTGGCTAGTCGCTTTGAGCTGTTCCAATCGTGAATCCCAAGTAGTTCATAGGCAGAGAACCGATTTGACATCCTAGGACTTCCCGAATTATCCCCAGGTGCTTCTATTGGATTTATAGGAATCGCCATGGACTTTGTCCAATTAACTTCAAGGCCTGACATTTCAGAGAACAGCAGGATGCAAAGTTTTACCACGTGTAACTCATCTCTACTCTGGGATCATAGAATATTAACGTGTCATCCGCATATTGCAGGTGAGAGATGAGAATGTCATAGGCACCTACATACAATCCCTTCCTTTTATTCAGTCGAATGGTTTCATCTAAAATCCAGCCCAACCTTCAACACAGAGAACAAACAAGAGTGGGGAAAGCGGATCCCTTGCCTTAACCCACGCCTGGGCTTGATTGGTTTAGAGGGAACCCCATTAATGAGAATCGATATACTCGAGGTGGAGATGCATTCCTCTATCCATGACCTCCATAGATCGCTAAATCCATAGTAGTTGAGCATGATATCTATAAATGTCCAAGAGATGCTGTCAAAGGCTTTAGAAAAATCAATTTTTAGCAGAATACCAGATTTTCGGTTGCACTTGAGCCAGCAATAACTTCATTGGTGATGAGGGGACCCTCTGTAATGTGCCTCCCTTTAATAAATCCTGTTTGTGTGCCTTGTACCAGCTTGTCTATAACTTGGCTGAGTCTCGAGGAGAGAATTTTCGAGATCACTTTGTAGACTGAGCCTATCATACTAATTGGTCTGAAATCCTCCACTCTTGTTGCACACAAAGGAACTTTAGGAATTAGAGTAAGCCACGTCATATTTGACCCTTGTGGGAGTCGACCACTGTCAAAGAAACTGAGAACTGAATTCATGAAATCGCTACCGATTATTCCCCAGATACTTCTGATGAATCGAAAATTCAAACCATCATAGCCTGGTGCCTTTTCTCCATCAATTGACCAGACGGTGAGCTTGATTTCATGAAGTGACGGTCGCTTTGTCAAACTACTCGCTTCCCTGCTAGTAAGTCGCGGTCTTCCCGACAGTGGAGGCGAGGATCGTGAATTGAATTCGGTTGAAAACAGCCTTAAATAAAAAAGACGGATTGCCCTTTGAATAGCTGTGGGTTCATCTGAAATTACCCCGTTAATGAGCAAGGAGGAGATGGTGTTATTTCTCCGGTTGATAGAAGCCTTTCTATGAAAATATGTGGTGTTCTGATCCCCCTCCTTAATATATCTATCTCTCGAAAGCTGTTTCCAATACCTTTCTTTTTCCCTTAGAATTCTCCAGATTTGGTTCATCTTGTCTGCTCGAGTTGCTACTGTATAGTCATCTATAGTACCATCCTCATGAGAAATGTCGATTTGCTCCACTTCAGTAAGCACAGATTTCAGCCGGTTATCAATATGCCCATATACTTACATATTCCACTTTCGCAAGGCTTTTTTAATTTCCTTGAGCTTGGTACTAAATGGTAGTTTCTGGAGCTTACTCCATTCCTCCGCAAAAAAACGACTTAAAGTCTTTGTGGTCTAGCCATCCGCTTAATACTCTAAATGGCTTGGGTCCCCAGTTGACATCCCGTAAGAGAGTTTCATAAAACGATGGTCCGATAGTCTCCACGGATTTGCATTAAGAGTGAGTCCAGGAAAGCAGGCTAACCATTCTGATTGTGCAAACGCCCGATCAATTCGACTCATTGACTTCTTGTTCCTCCAGGTGTATTTGGCACCTTGGAGATCTACTTCCACCAGACTGAGTTGATTCATCCAATTACGTAGGTCCTCCATCCCTTTTGTTGAAGCATTATCCTTGCCACGTTTCCGCTCACTTCCTCTCAAAACTTCATTCATATCACCAACTACGAGGATAGGCCTATTGAAAGAGGTATTTATAATTTCCGCGTACATGGTGCGGCGGTCATCAGGATGTGTGGGAGCATAAATAAAGATAACACAACCTCAAAAGGGATGTGAGGCCAGGCTAATTCCACTGCAATCCAACGGGATCCTAGTGAAGAATTTTGGATGTTGATATAATTTGAGTTCCATGAAACGATGATACCTCGAGCGGCCAGTAGCGGGGACTTCTAGAGACGTTGAATTGCCTCGCCCTCCCCAAAGACAAAGATCATTGCTGGGGGTATGGGAGCGGTGAGTTTTGAAGATTGCAATATATTTGTTCCTGCTTCTCTGATCTCCTTTTTGAGCATTGCTATTTTCTCCGTCTGTGCACTCCTCTGATGTTCTGAAAACAAATGAGGTTGGTCATTTTTCTTGGAGCCGAGCCTTTCTTCAACCCTTTTACTTCTTCTGAGCATTTGGTTAAACTGTTGCATAGAAAGATCCGGGTTTGGATAATGGCAGTTTATACTTCTGCCAAAATCAAGGCATTCCTGGGCTAAACTGGACTGTATATTAGGTTCCACGTTTTGTGGAGTTGAGGAGATTGGTCCAATATTATGAGTCAGGAGGACTTCGAAGTTACTCGCAGGCGAGAACGGTGAGGAAGAATTTTGAGAAGGAAAGATACATTCAGGTGGTAGATTTGTTTGACATGTTTCTAGGGTTAGTGGGACGGTTGTCTGGTTGGTCAGAGGTTGGCTGTATGTGGATTGAGATGGACTGTCAAAGGAATTTTGTGATTGGATAGAAGAGATTAGAATATGGGAGTTGGATGGGCTAGATTGGGTTTTTGTCGACATAGGTTTCTGGCTGTGAGAAGGAGGAGACAGTGAAAAGGTGTTGTCATGCGATGCAGAGCATGGGGCATATGTGGTTTCCGGAAGAGCCCCACCGATCTTTGTTAATTCCATGGGGAAAGTAGCTGGTGGGAAGCGAGATGTATGGAGTAGTATTTTATTTGGTGGGAATCGAGAGGTATGGGATATTATTTTATCGATTATGGGAAAATTCTAGGGTGGAATTTGCTCGGGAGGGAAGAAAGATGGGTTCCGATAAAATATTGTCGCTCCCCATCCCGGAATACTGTTTCCAATATATATTATATGGCTTTGGAAGATTGTAGTTGGCTGCGCACTACGGGTAACACGGCTCTTGGGGCGATTTATTTCTCCTGCGACAACGTGCTGATAGTGATGCTTTTCTACTTTGGTAGCATGCAACGTCAGTTGAGTTTCCCCATAATGAATATTGCCATGTTGTGGCGCTTGTTGCGTTGGATATGGAGGATCAATTTCCGGCTGGGATTCCGGTGGCCGCGGATAGGTTCTAGAATTCTCATGGCAATGTTGAGAGAGTTCTTCGGACCAATATTCCATAATTCCAACGTTATACAAATGACCCTGTACTTCCACCGTAGTTCTTCATTAATAATGGACATTCTTTTTGTTTCAATTGTTGCATGGGCCTCCACAAATTTAGAGAAGTGGTTCATGTCACTAGAGATTGATGATATTTCCCCAAGGTGATTAGTGACCTTCCTAATGGCGTTTTCCCCCCAGGCTTGTAACGGTAAACCTCTGATAGCTATAGTTGCAGATCTCGTACTGAGTTGGTCCTCATGACTCCAAGTATTTTTATCCCATCCCAAATCTGTGCCCAAACTAGAACGTAAGAACTCTTCAGCCATTTTATGAGTGGAGAAAACTACCACATACTTGTCTGGGGATAATTGAACGGTTGACTCCACGTTTTGCTTCCATTCTGCTAGCTCGGCTTCTATGTCTTTAAAACTTGTTCGGAAGGGAAGGATGATGACAATAGCTCTCTGCAATTTTTCTTGCATAACCAGCGAGGGTTCCAAGTTGATAAAACCTTTTGATTGGAGATTTTGACCTGGCGGCGGGCTACTGTTGTTTGGTGTTGGTGGTCTGTTGGTAGATACCAGTTTCTTTGCAGTTGTTGCTTCGGTGCCCATTGCTGAGAGGCGTAGCCTGTGTTGCGGCGCCTGATGGCTGTCTGCGTTTGTATCTTGTGGCCATCCAGCGTTGCCCCGTTGGTTTCCAATATTGCTTGATCTGCATCCATTTTTAGTCTGTACTCCACAAATCCATATCTAGTTTTGGTACGGATCCTTGGAGCCTTTAGGAGTCTGATGCCGACAATTGGACCAACCTTATCAAACAACTTCCATATGGCGCCATATGAAGTATCTGGATGAATGTTCTCAATAAAAACAGTCGCTCCTGGTGTGTATCTGCGGTCCATGTTTGAGGGGTTAAATGAGGTGACGAGAAGGCTTGGCACAGATTAGCTCTGGGTTGAGAGAAAGCGGCGAGGAAAGAGTGGTTGGTGAGTTAGCGAGCAGTGAAGATTTCCGGTGGCCTAGGTTGAGGTTTTTAAACAGAGGACTGGGGAAGCTTGATGCTGGCGGCGACATGGCGGAGAGCGGTGGTGTTGTGGGGCGGGGGGGGGAGAGAGGAGAGAGGAGGGAGCTTCATTTCATACATCAGCTAGCTGCACTAAATCAAGACCAACATCAGAATGATCAGAACAGGATGGAATGTGCACTAGAAGTTTCAGAGCACAGTGGAAAGTCAATACCTCTCTCTGATGGATGCGGTAACACTTTTAAATGACCAATAATTTCTTTCACCCAATGAAGCTTAGACATCAATCCCCAAGCCTATCAAAAATCACGTAAGCCGATTCAAATACAGTTGATGGAAATCATACATGGTCATCAGTAGAAAGAACCAATTGTATTAATGAAATGAAAATTCATGTACTTTCCAAAAATTAAAGAAAAACAATCATACCTCAACATGCGAAATATTGTATTTGTTTAATACGAATGTGGGTATGTTATGCCAACTAAACTAATTAACTATTCAACTTACATAGTAGGCTATGACAACCGCTCCCCCCTCTGCCTAAAATCTACACCGCCCTAGCTCCCTCAAAATGGTCTTTTCGTCACCACCATAAACCAGGTGGTACCAAAACCTCCACGAAACAGCCACTATCCCCGCCGACCTGTCTACCTACACAAAAAAATACATTACCTCCACAACCGTTGCCGGAGTCGCCACCAGTCTCCAGAGGCACTTTTCCCTACTAATTTATAGATTATATAAAGCAACTTCACTACAATCGCCTTTTCCTCTCAAAAGCTACCCGTATCACTAAAATGGATAACCAAAATGAACCTCGGCATTTGCATCAACCAGCCTCATCCACGGTATTCATTAACCATATCCACGAAGCTACTACCCTTGGTAAGCTATGGAAGGTCTTCTCTCTTTTTGGCAGAATCGTCAATCTCCACCGCCCCAAACAGAGGCGAATTGCAACCAATACTCGCTATGCTTTTGTGGAATTTGAAAGTAGGTATCAGGCGGAGAGAGCAATCAAGGAGACAAACGGTATTTGGGTAGATGGCAAAAGAATTAGTACTTAGTATGCGAGGCCTCGAAGGAAATCTTTTGAGAGGAATGTGTATTTTAGACAGGCAACAACATCTTCTAGTCCTACCTCCGTGCTAATAGCAGTACGTATATTAGCCCAGTCCAGTTTGTGTGTTTACATATTCTAGTATTAGTTGTGGGCTTAGTCTCGCCCAATTAGCTTTACACAGTCCTCTGTACAGACATCTG
The DNA here is from genome assembly GCA_023374045.1 of Limonium bicolor. Lineage (NCBI taxonomy): Eukaryota > Viridiplantae > Streptophyta > Magnoliopsida > Caryophyllales > Plumbaginaceae > Limonium > Limonium bicolor. The sequence goes on along the minus strand of CM041779.1, from coordinate 31,316,583 downwards.
TAAATATCTGGTCCTTACTATAAATAGGACCACTTTACACATAATACAGACAAGACAAACAATCGTTAAAACCCTATTCTATTATGGTATCAGAGCTAGGTTGATATTCTAGCTAGCCCTATGGCGGCGCCTCCAGCAAACGTTATCACTGGGAGTCCCAAATGGAGACGAACCCAAATTCAGTCAATAATTCCGGCACTCTCTCTACCAGCATTGCTCAATCTTCTCCTGGAACCCATTCTGTGCTATCAGCTGCTGGAAATCTTGTTAAACTCACTCAAGCCAACTTCACTCTATGGGAAACAACCATCAAAAGAACTATGGGACCGCTTGAACTATACTTTTCGAGCTCAAACAACAGCTAATATGGGCAATCTTTATCTGCAATTAGCTAGCATCGCCAAAATTGGGATGAGAATATTTCTACATACTTTAACAGGGCTCAAAGCCTTGTTCACTCTCTTGCTGGTGCAGGTCAACATGTCACAGACACAGAATTTCAAACATTCATTCTTAAAGGCCTACCCCCTGATTTTGCCCCTATCTCTACTATTATTATGGCCTCCAGAACCCAAATGTCTCTATTTGAGCTTCTAAGTTGCCTTCTGCAATTTGAAGTTACTATAAACAATCAACAACAGCAAGTTTCTTCAACAATCAGTTTAAATTCTACCACAACAGGCTCTACCACTGAAAACAAGGGGTCTAATGGTAATTACCAGTCAAACAGAGGGAGAGGAAGAAGCAACTATAGAGGCCGTGGAAGAAATAATAATTCTAGGGGTGGTTACTCAGGCAAACCCACTTATGCCTCTACATCTCAATATTTCTCTGCCAGCCAGATAATCGTCCCACATGTCAGATTTGTTACAAAAAGGGCCATCAGGCTCGAGATTGTTATCACAGGTTTAATTACTCCTTTCAGTCCCACCCCCTCAATCTTTCTCTGCCAACACTACTATGTTCAATTCTGTGGTGGTACTCAGAATGAATGGCTACTGGATAGTGCAGCCTCTCATCACTTCACATGAGATGTTTCCAGAATGAATCAAACAGTCACTGATTACAATTGAAGTGATTCTATTTCCCTAGGGGATGGCTCTTTGCTGCCTATTTCTCATCAGGGTACAGGACTCTCTCCTCTTCAAACAAAAGTTTTTTATTGTCTCACATGTTTCACAGTCCTAATCTAAACAGGCATTTACTATCTGTCAACCGTTTTTGTGTGGATAATGGAGTTTTCATTGAATTTCATCCTACTAATTTCTTCTTGAAGGACTGTCTTACCCATCAAATTCTACTCCAGGACCAGCTAGACATGGTCTCTACACACTACCCACAACCTCCCTTTCCTCTCAAAGGTTGCAGATGAATTCAAGTGAGAAAGCTACCCCAACAATTTGGCATTGGTGATTTGGCCATCCCTCAGCCTCTAATACTAAATTCACTATGCACTCTTATAGTTTTCCTTTTGATACAAGTGTTCCTTTACAGATTTGTTCTGCCTGCTGTCTAGGGAAAACTCATGCACTCCCTCTCCCTAGCTCTCCTAATGTTTCTAAGGAACCCTTCTCTCTGTTGATATGGATTTATGGGGGCCTGCTTATGCTACTTCGGTTGATGGATATAAATATTTTGCTCATTGTAGATGACTATTCTCGTTACATGTGGATATATCCTATGCATCTCAAATCTGAAGTGAAAGACATCTTTGAAAATTTTTATGCCTTGTTCACAATTATCATAACTCCACCATCAAGGCAGTTCAAATAGATGGTTGAGGGGAGTTCCAAGCACTCTCTGGTTTCTTTCAGAAACAGGGAATCTTACACAGGCTTACATGCCCACATTCTCATCAGCAGAATGGGCTTGTAGAAAGCAGACACAGAAGAGTAGTTGACAAAGGCATCACTCTCCTATAGCTCAGGCCTCAATGTCTTTAACCTACTGGAGCTATGCGTTTCAAACTGTGTCTATTTACAAAATCAAACTCCAACTGTTGTTCTACAAAATAAAACTCCGTTTCAGGTGCTTTTCAATACAACTCCCAACTTCAAATTTTTAAAAGTGTTTGGGTGTTCTTGTTATCCTAACCTCAGGCCATACAATAACCACAAATTGTCTCTGCGCTCTACAAAGTGTGTGTTTCTGGGGTATTCTACAAAACACCAAGGTTATATCTGTTGTGATCTTGCTACTGGCAAAATATACATCTCTAGGGATGTCATATTTAATAAGACAGATTTTCCCTTCTCTTACAACCAGAAACCTCTCAACCCTCAACCACTCTTCGAACATACTCTCTTCTCATTCCTGATATGCACAACTATCAGTCCTCACACCCTTCACATCATTCTCAGTCGACACTACAACTCCCAATTCCTTGTCCAGTTTACCTCACCATCCGGTCCAGCCTTCCACAACCCTACCTTATCTCTATCATCTCCCACAACTCAAATTTCTTCTACGTCTCCACCACTCAACTCTTCTCCCTCAAATCAGAATCTACTGCTACTGCCTCATCTGACCCTTCTCCTTCAGACCACTCTCTCACTTCTCAGCCTGTAATTTCCCAACCTGAAATCACTCACCACGTACCCCACCCCTCCCATCCTATGATGACACGCTCTAAAACTCACTCCTCTAAACCCCTTGTCAGAACCGATGGAACCATCAATTATGCCCTTAATCATACCTCTCTTGATTCTATTCCAGATTCACCTACCCTAAAGCAAGCTTTGCAATACAAGGAGTGGGTTGCAGCAATGCAACAAGAGCTAAATGCACTGGAGAAAAATAACACTTGGACTTTGGTTCCCTATGACTTTAGCATGAACCTCCTTGGAGTTAAATGGGTATTCAGAACTAAAGAACAGCCAATGGTGCTATTGAGAGGCGCAAGGCCCGCCTAGTAGCTCAAGGATTCTCTCAGACAGTTGGCTTGGACTATCATGAAACATTTAGCCCCGTAGTAAAACAAACAACTATCATACTAGTCTGTCTATAGTTGTCTCATCCAACTGGCCTATATAGCAAATTGATGTGCAAAATGCATTCCTACACGGTGATCTAGAAGAAAATGTTTTTGTAAAACAGCCACCAGGTTTTATCAGTGCCACTCACCCTACACATGTTTGCAAGCTCAACGAGTCCCTTTATGGACTAAAGCAATCCCCACGTGCTTGGTACGCTAAACTCAGTAATTATCTTCTAGAACTGGGGTTTTCTATGTCTAAATCAGACAACTCTCTCTTCATGTTCACTCAAGGGTCCAGTATTATTTATCTTCTCATTTATGTGGACGATATTGTCCTAACTGGCTCTTCTACTTCTCTTCTACAAAAATTCATCAGTGCCTTCCAACAAGCATTTCCTATCACTAATATTGGCACTCTAAACTTTTCTTGGGAGTTTCTCTGCTACTCGAACAAGTAAGGGCCTGTTACTCAGCCAAAAACAGTACATAGTCGATCTGTTACACAGAGCCAATATGCATCTATCGAAACCAATTTCTACTCCTATGTCGGCTACAGTTAATTTGGATACCATTGACACTAATCATTTCAAAGAACCCACTCTTTACAAAGCATTGTTGGGGGTTTGCAATACCTCAGTTTTACCCGGCCAGACATAAGCTATGCAATGAACAAAGTATGCCAATACATGCATGACCCAAAAGAGATACACTGGAGTGCAGTAAAACGCATTTTACGGTATCTAAATCATACTCGTGATTTGGGACTCTTCTTTGCAGCTTCTACCTCTGGTGCGCTTCGAATTTGGACTGATGCCGACTGGGGGGGCTCAATCTCAGACAGGAAATCGACTTCTGGCATCCTCGTTTTCCTTGGCTCTCATCTCCTCTCATGGACCTCCAAAAAGCAACCCACCGTCTCGAGGTCGTCGACGGAATCCGAGTATAAAGCACTTGCAAGTGGCGCCGCCGATGCGCTCTGGATTCAAACCCTTCTCTCGGAATTAGGGTTTCGACTCTCTCAGTCTCCGATTATACACTGCGACAGTATTTCCGCAACTAATCTTGCTTCTAACCCTATACTCCACAGTCGCATGAAGCATCTCTCCCTCGACTATCATTTGTGCGCGAAAGAATCAAAAACGGGAGCTTGCGCGTCTCTCATCTTCTCTCGAGAACAGCCTGCCGATGTACTTACCAAATCTCTCAACCCTTCTCCTTTTTGTACTTGCGGTCAAAGCTTCCACTTACAGGGAGCATTGACTCGAGGGGGGATAGCAGTACGTATATTAGCCCAGTCCAGTTTGTGTGTTTACATATTCTAGTATTAGTTGTGGGCTTAGTCTGGCCCAATTAGCTTTACACAGTCCTCTGTACAGACATCTGTAAATATCTGGTCCTTACTATAAATAGGACCACTTTACACATAATACAGACAAGACAAACAATCGTTAAAACCCTATTCTATTACGTGCCACCGCCCCCACCACAGCCACAAGCGGACGTTCCAAAGGAACCCGGGCGAGAGGCTGACAATGAATTATTGGAGGAGGTACATAAGGGGCCTATCAAATTGGCGCCTTCTGGAGTTTTAATCCCAAGGCTAGACAGAAGTATAAAAGTTCTATCGAGGGTTAAATCCACCGCTGAAGAAGTTCGGGCAATAGTTGCAAGAACTGTGGAGGTTGAACATATTATAAGTGTTTCGGGATTTGAATACATAGTCATCTTTCACAAGAAGGAGGAACAACGTAGGTTTTTGCAAAAAGGAAAGTGGGACAAAGAGAAGTGGAGTATTGAAGAGTGGGCTAACGGGATGACTCAGTCGAGACGGGTTGTTAACATTGCTGTTCGCGGTCTACCACCTCAGGCGTGGTCAAGAGCCTCAGTGCACTCTGTACTGGAAAAGTTCGGTAAGGTGCTGAATATTGAGACTAACATGGATAATCTCCCGGTGAGCCTATAGGTCTTCGTCTTAATGGAAACAACAAGCTTTAAGATCATAAATGAAGAGCTCGAGGTTCTTTTTGACAATATAGTGTCCATAGTTGGGGTCATGGAAGTTTGGACGGAGGAGATGGGGGAGAGAGCAGGCCCGTCGGAGTTTTGGGCGAAGGAAAATCCTGATGGTTCACAGGAGGTACCGGAGGTGGTGAGTGGCGCTCTGTCTCTGTATCGGGAAGCTTTCGCAGATCATGAAAAGTTGTCGAGTGCAATACAAAGACACGACCAACTCTTAATGCAGATAGGAGCGTCGGGAATATGTTCAGGGCTCGAGGCAAATTTTGTCATTGTTGGGAATCTGAAAAGTGGGAGCATAAAGATTCAATTAAAAAATCAAACAGGTGCTTTTGTGATGATGAGTATTCCACGTAGCTTGGGAAATTTCAGTGGGGGAGGGGGCATTAATGGCCAAGGTGGGCCAGTAGCTCATAGAGGCACTGCAAGATTAATGTGTAATATGGGACATGTGAGGCAAGTATAGTGGGGAAAGTTTGTGCTACACAGAGGCTCCTGCAACCGAAGTGGAATGGCCCGACGAGCATGGGAATACATAGATTGT
>CM041779.1:31279061-31310546 GCA_023374045.1 Limonium bicolor | reverse complement strand
GATGAAATGAAGAAAAAAAACGTGCAAAAATTACTAGGAATCACATATATGTTCACCTCATTTTATTTTATTTTATTTCCTTATTTTGTTATTTTTAGGCATGTTTCATTGATTTGACTTCTAAGGCCCCGTTCTCATTTTGTAGATGCAGATTATATGTCAGTGGGACCCACTATTAAAACAACAAAAAAGCTGTGTATCATCACTGAAGTAGAGTTTTGTATGCACAAAACGCTAGTATAGCCAGCGTTCCAAGGGGGTAGATTATGTAATCTACCTTAATAATCTATCTTCAGAACGAAGCCTAAGTGGTCATATAAGATTAATTTAGGGTTTTTTAATTTTTTTTTACCATTGTTTAAGTTGTTTCTTAAGGTAATCATTACTTTACATATTTGATTTCACCTCTTTTTGATAAGTACATGGGTGGGCATTGTAATTTTCTAAAACTCATGGGTGGGTATTGTAATTTCTTAATATCTTATGGGTGAGCATTGTAATTTTCTAAAGCTCATGGGTGGGCATTGTAATTCCCCAATACCTCATGGGTGGGCAATGTAATTTTCCCTTTCCCAAAAGTTATAACACAGTTGTCACTAACTGATTGGATAATTTTTTTACCATGGTACAGTTGTCAAGCTTTAATACACTAACCACATCGAACTTTAAGTGAACGCAGAAATAACTGCGTTTGAAAGCAGCTATCGAATGCACTCTAAAGCATAATTATATTAAGGGTCGCTTCGAACTTCTATAAACCAAATTTTATGGTAAATGTTCTTCTAGTTAACAAATGTTAACTTGACAAGTGTGCTATAGTTAACTATACATCAATTAAAAATTGACATTTGTCCATGACTTTTGAATAAAAGTAGCATTAAACTACTTCAGGGAAATCGCACATATCGAACACGCCCTAAGATAATATAATTACATCCTTAGAGTAAACAAGTTGGGAAATTTTGCAGGGCCTAGTCTATCAAATGGACAATCAAACTAGAAGGTACCAAACCAGGAGCTTGCTGGGAATTCGAGTTTCACATTTTGGGTGAATATTTCTGGTTTATACTATACCAAAAAAACCGTGTCGACTAATTTGATAGGGTTTTTTTAAAGCACGATTATATTAAGATAATATAATTACATCAATAGAGTAAATCGGTTGGGAATTTTTGTAGTGTTTAGTCTATTAAGAAGGACCCTAACAACATCGATATAGTTGATAATGTTATGACTGATATGAATGAACATGAGCTTACTAAGCATCAAAACAGAAACATAGGACCAATTATTTTAAGAAACCTAAAGCAAAACAATAGAACAATAGGTGATGAACCCTAGCCAACTACCCAAGTTCTAGTGATGTTTTTACTATCAAACTAAAATTGATCATCGTAGGATCTTGATTCTGACGAAAGCCGCAATACAAGAAGGAAGTCCTTGGAGACCATGGGCAGTGCCTAACTTGGTGACTACAAACATTAGGAGTCATTCCATCTCGCAGTCCCCGGGTGGTCCAGAGACTGCCGCAAGATCATAGGATTGAAGACCATATCATTGGTTCCTTGCGTTTTTTGTCTTTAGTGTCAGCTTAGTCATAGCTCCAATATCTTCCTGTGCACTACCCTTGAATATGCGATTGAAGCTCATTTTCTTTAGTATAGACCCACCTTGCCAAGGTTTCCTCGCTAGGTGAAAGAGGTATTTCCTCAGTTCTCACATCCGTCAGAGTTGTAACTAGAGGGACACTGGCACTGTGCAGGTACTTAGAGGTTCCAGTGCTTGCACATTGGTTTGTGTAGACACCAAAAATTCTCACCGCTTAAAAAAAAATTTCAGGAAAAAAATAAAAATAAAAAAAAGAGGTTGTCGCCTTTCTGTCTCAAATACATTAACGTTCATGCCAAAGTGAAGCCATCATTTTGTTTCAATAATTTCGAATCAATCTTCGGTTGAATAAAATTCTTTGAAAATGAACTTGTAACAAAAAATAATTTCATGTATATATGATTTCTAAAAGGGGGTTGCTATTCGCAGTACAAAATTACTAATCACCGCAGTACAAAAATTTTTTAATTCATATTGACGTTGTACACATGTAATGATGTGTCGCTGTGTTTTTTTTTCCAAAAATGATATCTGAAAGTAAATTTTTTGAAGTAGTTTGTAGTTGATTAGTAGCGCATTTTACTAGTTACTTTTTTGTTGGAATCGATACAGGAACCTTTTTTTTGTAAAAAAAAAGTGTTGGATTACATTTTTATGTGTTTATATTATTAATTTGACTTAAAATTAATTTGTACTGCGAATAGCAAAATACGTTACTATTTGCAGTACAAATTTTTTTTGTTCACCAAACTTAGTTGAATAAGTATGAATGTTACGGGAAGACACTTTTTTTTTGAAATAATAGACAATTGAATGACCAATATCCAGTCACAATGAGTAAAACAACAGAGTTAGAACAACTAAGTTAAAGAAAAACAAAGTTACAACAACTAGGTTAAAGAAAAACAAAGTTACAACAACTAGAATGCAGTAGCTGTGTACAATGTCATTTCGTACCTTGTATAGTCCTATAAGGAATATTATGGGTTGGCTCACTCTTGTCAAATTAAGACACTAAGTGAGCTCACTCTTGTCAAATTAAGACACTAAGTGAGCTCACTCGTGTTAAATTAAGACACTAAGTGAGCTCACTCGTGTCAAATTAAGACACTAAGTGAGCTCACTCGTGTCAGATTGAGACACTAATTGGCTCATATATCGTTCTTCGGTTTCATATAGCGTTCTTCGGTTTCATATAGCGTTCTTCGGTTCATATAGCGTTCTTCGGTTTCATATAGCATTTTTTGGTACATGTTTGGACGTGGAATAAACGTGTTGTTATACTTTTCTGGATTTATAATCATTGGTAGATGTTTGGACGTGGAGTTTTTACATTTTGATATATTTCAGTTATTGTGACATAAACATTACATTCTAACCGCTTCGTAGAGTTGCCAATTCCTATATTTCATGCTTCACATGTGACATAAACATTACATTAAACCGCTTCGTAGAGTTGCCAATTCCTATAACTTGATTTCGAATTTATGTCAGACACCTACGAAGACTGCTGGTATGGTTGATATGAAAGGGTTAGATGCATCTACATTTCTCTAGTAGTTTGTTTCAATATTTTATGTTCAGTTTCTTGGAATGTAATTTTCGTTTGTATGTTGAGGGACAAAAGACAAAAAAAATGACGTTTACCTTTTAATAATGTAGAAGGCCTCTAATGTGATAGTTAAAGAGAACAAGAACAATTATGGAGCAGTCTCCTTGGAGCTTAGAATGCCTGGAAGGATGAAAAAACAAGGCAGTGAGTGGAGTTTTCTGAAAAAGGATGGTGATTTTAATCTCGTTGCTGATACTTTTATCCTTATCCTAACAAACTAGGTATCAAAAATGTTCAAAAAGCTTCCAAAGGAAACAAGAAAGAAGTTTGAAAAGAAAGGGTACTTCCCCCAAGATGGATACATCAGCAAATACTTGCCTGTTCCACCAAACTGCTTATCCATTCCAGATGTATCTGATGGAATAAGTGTCATGTCCTCGGTAAGTTATGGTGCTACTCTTTCTGCCATGCCCTTTGTTACCTTTTTTTCCCAATGTTTTCATTCTTGTTTTCTAACTTATCTGCAGGATGTGTCTTCAGCAATGCTGAAGAAGGTACTAAGGAAGATCGAGGAAATAAAGAGTTCACGATCAGGTGAGCCTAACTTCCAAGCTCATGAAGATGAAGTCAATGCTTTATAGGTGGCTGTAGCTCAGTATCTTCAAGTGCAAGGCATTGAACAGAGAATTAACATTTAGGAGCAATGAAGAGCAAAAGTAACGGTGCATTTCTAGAAAAATTTTGGCATAGTCTCCCCTGTTTTTCTTCTCTTCCCCGGTTCTAAGAACCTCCACAAAATGAACCAGAAGGTGATGACCAGCAATTTCAGCAATACGGTAACAATCACCATGTCCACTAGAAAATAACTATATCCATACTGTATCTTAAAACAACAAAAACATAAAATCCTAAACTATACCCTCCATACTGCTGATAGTACGAATCCCATATAGTCAAGGTACTGAGAATCCCTTCTAACCCCTGTTCAGTTTGCCTCTGTTCCTTGTGCGGCATCTGCTCACGGTAGTAACTCCAGTCCCAGGTAATAAAGGCCTACCAGCCTCAGTTGCCTCATGCACGAGCTGTAACATAATATTATAAAGTTAGTCTAGCATTCATAAAATGCTATAATCAACTGAAATTATACAAAGGAAGAGATCAACTTACTAAGGCGGGATCCGGCCGATGAACGAAGGTGTTTTCGTATATGTCAGGATTCATGATCTTCGGATGGGTGTGTTTGACGTACCAATCCAGATAATCTTCGTCACATGCATGTACGGCCGCCCGTGTCTTAGTCAACCCCGGAGTAGGTCCACACTCACGTGTGGTGTCCCACACACTATACATGGGGGGGGGGGTACACACATCTATAGGGCTTTCCTTTTCTTTTTTTTTCGGATCTATTGTTCGGTCTAATAGGGGGAGGTGGGATACACTGAACATACCCGAATTGGCGAAGACAACGCTCTGGCATATATGGCTCATTCACGGTCATGTACTGCAAGGTACCCCTGTACCAAGAGCGGCCCCTGTTCTCATTCACCTTCTCGCGACCGTAGGGCAACCAATCAATCTGCATTGGATCACAGGGAAACATAAGCATCAGTAATAAACAATATAGTAAATAATACAAATTGAAATTGTTGTACCACTTACATTTCTTGCTGTCAGAGCATCTATATGCTTGCGGTAGCTCTCTAGTGAATTTTGATCTTTCTGCTGGGAGGTGGGCCTGACCCATCTCATAGCCCACGGTCTATCATCCCCATCACGCCAGTCAGCACTAACTGCTGGTCTAAGAGTGGGGAAGTACGCATATATCCAGCACTACATAAATTTTAAAAAGAAATTATGCCAATTATTAATGTGAATTCATGAAAATTTATTACACATTGTTGTACATTAAAACACTTACCTCGAGAAGGGTCAAAGAGCCAGCAATGCTATTACAGTCAGCACGAGATGCTACCCCTAGCTGGCGATACAAGCACGCAAGAGTACCTGCTCCCCATGCGAACCTCTTTAGCTTCGTATTTTTACCCATGGGAGTAACTAACCAGAACGGTAGAGGACTCATGCGTGAATGGCCCTTGTTAGCAAAGATGGTAGTGGCGAGAGCATAGTAGAGCCAACCGCACGCCTGCTTCATAGGTACCCTCTGGCCGGTCGAACACCACTCTATAAGTGGACATATCTGAACAGCACCAGTATGCCACATGAATTTCATCATCTGGTCAACACCCTCCTCAAAATCTAACAACTTAGCCATCGCCTCCTTAAGCTCATTGTTTGTCGGACTCCCCAGAATCGGATGACCAACGATTGGGATCCTCAGTATCTGCCACACATCATGAAGTGTGATCGTCATCTCTCCAAAAGGCATGTGGAAAGAATTGGTGTCCGGCTGCCACCTCTCCACAAAGGCCGATATCAAAGACATGTTGTTGAAGCCCCATGTGACATCTAGCAGATGCTCCAACGCTGAGTACTTAATCATATTTCTTGCCCTTTTGCAAGTAACCCCGCTAAACGGCCAGTTCGTGATTATAGGTTTTCGGGGTTTAAATCCCAAAACACCCCGGTCCTAGACAATTAACACAAATTTTACACACGCATGAAGAAATAGTTAAATCTACATGCCAAACTGAAAGATAAGATAGTATATACCTTAGTCATTGACCAAAGGTCAATGGCGACATGCCCACCAAAGCTGGTGATAACACTAGTCAGCAGTGGACCACCGGGTACTGGCACTTCAGTAAGCCTCCAGAAAGGGGGAATAACGGGGTCCATAGCGAGAGCAGCTTCCTCATCAGTCGCGCTCTCCTGATCAGGGTCATCCTCGTCTAGGCCCTCATCCTCAGATGTCTCCTCAGCCTCCTCCTCCTCCCCCTCCTCATCTATGTCCATGTCAACGGGTGCTGCAGCATCCGGAGGGGTCCGGGGGTCATGATAGCTACACCCAGCAGATGTCTGTGCCTCTGCATGCTCCACACGGTGGTCATGATAGCTACCACCAGCATGATCGCTACCACCAGCATGATAGCTACCACCAGCATAAGTCTGTGCCTCCACATGCCCTCCTGGTGGCTACTCTGACCCGATATATTGAAACTGGAGCTATGGAGTTCGGCCACATCAGCAGATGACCAATACCTGCAGAGGATGAAGGTTCAGGCATCCTTCTCCTAGGTATGTTGAAAGCGACTGGGTCGGAATCATGGAATGACTGCGTGGATGGGTCCATGATGGGCTGCTGCTGTGGGTGATATGACGAGTGACGAGGCGGCTCAGCATGACCCTGCTGTGGCTGGAAAGAAGAGTGTCGTGCAGGCTCAGCATGACCCTGCTGTGGCTGGAAAGATGAGTGTCGTGGAGGATCAACTGCGGCAGCCCGCTCACGACGAAACGAAGCAGTCATTGGCTGCTCCACATTCCTGTCCTTCTTCTTTTTTTTTGCTGTAGACGTTCTTCACAATATTCTTTATCTTATCCATCACTGCACAAGTTGAAGCAACCCAGTTAAGATTAGTTACACAAGTAAGTAATAATAAATCAACAGAACAACTATAGTATAGCCCCAAAACTTTCCAAATTCATCATTGTAATCCTTAACTCTTATCTAACTTAGCCAAAACTTATAATATAACATATTAGGTCAATATTATCTCTAATTACATAAGACTTTTGGACCTTAAATTATCTCTAAATCAAAAAATTGCATAATTAACTCTTGTCATTGTAATCCTTGACATTCGATTTACTACACTTGTTACTTAGTCACTTAAACTTTATTTTAAAAATTGCATTTTCCTTTTGTACCTATAAGCCCTTTAACGCATATTAATGCTTTAACTTGGCTGTAAACAAATTATAAACTTAAAATGCAGTAAATAAAACAGTAGGCATTCGGCTTTAATTGTTACAACACCAAAACAATACTCTTTAACCCGAAAATTTCATAAACTTGTCATTTAAGTTCTTAAACCTTATTTTAACTTACTCAAAATTATGATATAAGTTCATAAACATAAATATATCATTATAAACACTTTCATACAGAAACAATTCAGCCCTATACATAACTAACCCTTTAGTTTTCAAAAATTGCATTTTAGCCCCTTTTTACTTATCCTTTTGCACCTATAAGCCCTTTAACTCATATTAATGCTTTAGCTTTGTTCTAAACACATTATAAACTTAAAATATAGTAAATAAAACAGTAGGTATTCGGCCTTAATAGTTACAACACCAAAACATCATAAAAATGACATTTAACCCTAACAAAAGGAGTTACCTCCTAATGCCCAAATGTTGATTTTTCAAGAGGCTTGTAGCTTGAAGTTTTCCTTGCTCTTCGGCCCTATTACAGAGGAGTTTCACTTAGATTATTGGTACAAATTTCAAGCTTAGCCAACTCTTTACTTTCAAGGCTTAGTTTAGAGTTTTTACCTTCACAAAGATGGACTTTTCCACACTTGTTTCCCTTGTTTTTCTTGGCTGTTTCAAGGGGCTCCCAACCTCCAATTTCCTGCCATAATACAAGGACAAAGAAGGTTAAAAAAATAGAAGTATACACACCCCATAGTCCATGGTAAAAAATAAAGGCACAAAGATGGGTTTTAAGCTTGGTTTAAGTAGTTAAACCTAATTTTAACTTACTCAAGCTTATAATATAAGTTCATAAACATACACGTATCATTATAAACTATATTATACAGAAACATTTCGGCCCTATACATTTTAGTTTTCAAAAATTTCATTTTAATCCCTTTTTACTTATCATTTTGTACCTAAAAGCCCTTTAACTCATTCTAATCTTTAACTTTGTTCTAAGCACATTATAAACTTAAAATACAGTAAATATAACAATAGATACTCGGCCTTAATAGTTATAACCTTATTTTAATTTAATCAAACTTATAATATAAGTTCATAAACATAAATATATCATTTTAAACTTTTAAAAACATTTACAATAAAAAAAAAACAAGTAAGTCGCCCCAATAGGTGGGGCGACTGTAGCTGCTTCGTGTCTTGCCCAGGGGCGACTGCAGCTAGGAAACCACCGCCGCCAGGATGACCACGGCTAGCTCGTGTCAACCAGGAAGGCGAGTCTTCTGGCTCCGTTTCTTCAGCCGGGGCGACTTCACAGGGGACGTGTCTTCAGACGGGGCGAGGCGCCGTCGTCTTCCGGGTCGCGGCGAGCTCAGTGGAGGCGTGTCCACAGCAAGGGCGAGGCATACCAACTCGCCTCAGGAGCAGGGGCGACCTCCGTCTCTTCGTTCCAGAAGCAGGGGCGACTCGGTTGCAGTAGTGTCGGAATCAGAGGTGACTGAACTCCATTAATGGAGTTTCAAGCTTTTTTTTTCCAGATTTTTATTTTGTAGATCTAGGCTAATTTAATGTGTGTTTCTAAATTCTAACAACATATTTGAAATCACCACATCAAGATCTATAACTTGCAAAAAAAAAAATCGAAAAACTCACCGGAAATTTTTTCCGGCGGTGGTCGGCGGTGGTCCGACGGTGGCTCCGGCGATCAAGAAGAGAGGATTCCGGCGAGGTAGTTTGTAGGAGAGATGGTGCGTTCGTGAGAAATGAAGATACCGAACACATCCCGTTTATATATAACGTGCACGTTTTGGAGCGTTTTTTCAAAAAACGCTCGTTTTGACTCGTTTTCAACATATTAACATCGTTTCGTACTAAATACAGTAAAACATCAATAACTTAGCATGTAATCACAATTATAACATCCAAACACAATAAAAACGGGTTTAACGACTTTTACTACAACGAGAGCGTTTTTTACCCGAAATTGGCGTTATCAACTACGTTTTCAATACGATGTTTCTGAAATTGTGACAATGTCTGCAATTTAATCAATCATAACGTAAAACATCGTTTACCAATGTCAAGTCCCAATTATAACGTTCAAACACAATAAAAACGGCTTTAACGATACAATGAGAGCGTTTTTTACGGTTCACGGTGACGAAATGCATATTTTCAAAAACAAAATTTACGACACGATGTCACTACATGTGTACAACGTCAATACGAATTAAAAAAATTTTGTACTGCGGTGATTAGTAATTTTGTACTGCGAATAGCAACCCAGTTTCTAAAATATAATTTTCAAACTACAATTTGTTCAGGCTTTGCACGAAGTTCATGTTTTTTAATCAAACTTATCTTTAGTATTATCTCTTCCAAGTCATCTCTTTGCATAACTGTCCGATTTCATTTACAAACAAACAAAAAAAAATGATCGCGTTGATAATACCAGTTCAATGAGTTGTCTGGTGGTTGAGGTTCTCTCTTCCATTGCCATCGCCCTGGTTTCGAACCTGTTAAGGGTTTTCTTTTTACATATAGAGTTGAGTCCAGTTCAACATGTTATGTTTCTTTCCAACATGGCCCAATGAATTTCAATCAGACAAATGTGGGTTAAATTCCTCCTCGTAGCCCAGACCCTATCAGAAAAACCCAAAACTGAATTAAGGCTGATCTTCTTCGAAGCCACCCACCTCCTTTACCTATAAAGTCTCATCCGAAAACCCTGAAAACGAGGAGATGTTTTTGGCCGCCGCCACTTTTCAATTTTTTTTTCTCGAACACCAGCTTCATCTTGAGAGAAAACATAGAAATTCACTCCTTCATTCTATTCACCAAGAACAGGAAATACTCCCTCTTCTTCATTCTCTTTACTCACGGCAGTTGCAGTCCAAACCGGTGAACAAACAACTCACATACTCTGCATTGTCATCCTCTTCACTCCAGCCGGTGGACATGGAACAGAAGCCAACACAAAAAATATCCCACAGTAGCTCCTTTCTTTACGTTTGATTCTCCCTTTTCTTCCTGAGCACAGCAAGGAACATACAAGCTCTTCTGCTTTTCATTTCTTTCACGACGGTATTTTTCGCAAAAGAAACTGGCGAACAAGGACGTCCATGCTACACCACACCGCTTTGTTTCATCCTCTTCACTCTCGTAATTTTGCAAAACGAGCAAGCAGACAGTAGGATTCATGCTCTTCTTGGCTCATCTTCTTCACCAGTAAACAAAGAAAAACTAGCTCCACATCTCCCTCATTCACGTAAATTTTCCCACCCAACTAGCGAACTCAAGTATACACACTCCATTCCTCATTCTCTTCTCCATCGACATAACTGGCGGACGAAGAACATCACCTCCATCCTATTTTCATTCTAACGACGGTAAATTTTGCACATCCATCTGGCGAATACCATTCTCTTCACTGTCGATGAGTTTGCACACCCAGTTGATGAAGAATGGACATTCAAGCTCTGCTTCTTCCTCGTCCTCTTCAACTGGCGAACAAGGAACATACAGGTTGCGCCTCTGTCTTTTGATTCACCTCACTGGAGAACAAGGAACGTACGACTCTGCCATCCCTTCTTCTCTTTACCCACGACAAACTAGCTGGCGAGCAAGGAAAATACATATTCTATGACTCCATCTCTTCCATTCTCTGCAACATCATCGGCAAGGAACATACGTTTGTTATCCTCGCTCTCGCTGGTGAACGGAGAGCCTACAAGTTCCACCCGCTCATTCTCTTCACACCGGCAGCTAACGAGTAACGAGCAGGAAGCACACCTCAGGGTTCTCTCTACCGATGCTTCTTCACTCACGATGTGTATGCAACCCGAACTGGCGAATAAGGAAACTCACAGCCATTTCACACTCCCAACTGGTGAACAAGGAAACTCACGGTAATGTTGCAAACCCACTGACGAACAAAGAACATGTATGTTGCGCCTCTGTCTTTCTCCTCACTACCATTGGCGAACACGAAGCATGCGCTGTACCTCCCTTCATTTCTTCTCATTCAGAAGCCCCCTGTTACTCTTATTTCGGTACCCATCCCTAATCTTAACATGTTTCTGATTTTGTAAATGGCACCATCTTGATGAAATGTTCAAAGCGCATGTTGTACCTCAGTACTTATGTGTTTTTCGGTTATGATATTTCTATGATGTGAATATCTTGTTAGAGTTGTATGAGTTTATATATACATTGCTTTCAATTTATGCCACCGTTTTTTTAGGCCGACTAAAAAAAAAAGCAACGAAAAAATGAGTATTAATTTGTTTATAACTTTGGATTTCTCTTTATGCAACCCAATTTGTTTATAACTTTGTATGAGTTTATATGTAATTTGTTTCTAACTATGAAGAGAAAAACGAGCATATAAAAAAAAATGAAAGGATTTAGTAAATAAATTTGTTTGTTGCTTATTTCTTTTAGTTCTTGTAAATTTTTAGCAACATGACTACCTATCTTTATAGGCTTTAATAATTGCTATTATTTTTGAGTAATTACTCTTAGAGAGTACTAGTAGGCTCTAGTTACTTTTATTCGAATCCTGTTCATGTACAAACTCGCTCAAATATTGTTAATTTGTGATCGAATTATATTTGTTCAATCTTGCCATGTATGAATTGTTATTTTAGTTTGTTTGATTTATTCATTTATTCATCTTATAAATTGTTGAGTTGGACCCGTTTGGGTTTCCGCAAACCCTGAACCCATATTCAAATTTAAACTTGGGTCCAGCTCATCGCTAGCCACACCGGGCTAGAACAGGTGGCCCTAGACATCCTCTTAGGTTAACCCGATTATTTTTGGATTCTTAAGTCCGGTGTAGAGAAGCCCTAGAAGGTACCCCACAACTAGCTCATTTCTATTTGCTTTGTGGGGAACAATACCTTCCAAACTTTTAAAGCCTATCCCAAACCATCCTTAAGTTCATTAAAAAACTTAAACCCAAAAAAGAAAAGAAAAAGGAGAATAAATTCAAACCCATTTCAGTTCAAAATTCAGTTTCACTTTCAACACAAAACAAGGCCCAAATGTAGTCCAATTTCCAATGTCCAAATTCAACCCACAAGGCCTAATCAGGTCCAGATTCCAAATAAGTCCCAAAATTTGAATGAGGCCCAAAAATCAAAAAGAGCAGTCCAGCACCAAAATCAATAAGGCCCATTTGGCCCAATTTTCAGAGATCCGAAACAAAAACCCAATTTGAGACCCAAACCCAAAATCTCAACTTTGGCCCAACAAGTCCAAGATCAGTCACAAGCTCAAAACATCCACATAAATCATTTCGACTCATCTCTACTTCCAAAAATCAGCCCACTTCGGGTCCAAAAACCAATTCAGACCCAAAACACCAAGCAAGGCCGAATAAGGCCCAAAAGCCCAACCAAGACCCAAATCAAGCCAAGAGCCCAAGCTTGACCAAGGCTCGAGTCCAACTTTGACCAAGGCCCGAGCTTTGACCCTGACCCGACCCAAGTCTAACTTTGACTCGACCCAACATTGACCAATCCAACTTTGACCTGAGCTTTGACCAAGCTAACTTTGACCCAACTTCGACCGGCCCACTTTGACCAACCCGAACTTTGACCCGACCCGTCTTCCAATCCGGGCCCAAATTCAATTCAATTCAAGCCCAATCCAAATTCAATTCAACTTCATACTCATTCAAATCCAAACCCAATTCAATTTCAAACTCATTCAAATCCAAATTCATTTCAATTCCAGTTAAAATCAACATTCATTCAACCCCGATTCAACTTCGATTTCAACTCAATTTCAATTCTATTCCAATTTCTCCTACACTCTAAATGTCTCATAGACCCGAGCGTCTCACAGACTTTGTCATTCCAATGATTCGAATGTCTCACAGACCTGAGCGTCTCACAGACCCAAGCGTCTCACAGACTTCGACATCCCAAGATTTCAAACGTCTCACAGACCCGAGCGTCTCACAGACCTTGATATCCCATACCACCCATTACATGAACATCCCAATGTCTCATAGACTCGAGCGTCTCACAGACTAACCTCTCAAACCCGAAACTACCCGAAACTTCAAACATCTCAAAAACCTCCAAAACCCAAAAAGCCCTGAACTACGTAAGGTCTGATCTCAACAGGGAGTTGAGTACGTAGGCAACCCACACAGGGTGCGACCCCACATCAATCAAAATGCCATTTTTTTTCGTTTCGCCATATCACCTCCAAACAACACCGTATTGTCTCACAGACCCGAGCGTCTCACAGATTTTGTCATCCCAATGATTCGAATGTCTCACAGACCTGAGCATCTCACAGACCCGAGCGTCTCACAGACTCGAGCGTCTCACAGACTTTGACATCTCAGGGTTTCAAACGTCTTACAGACCCGAGTGTCTCACAGACTAACATTTGAAACCCAAAAACTTCTCGAACTCTAAATTCCTCAAAAGCTCGAAAACTCTTCAAAAACCCCAAAATCCCAAACAATCCTGAACTACGTAAGGTCTGATCTCAACAGGGAGTTGAGTACGTAGGCAGCCCATCTAGGGTGCGACCCCATTCCAAATCAAAAAACCCTTTTCCCACCGTGAGACGATACTCATACCTCTCCAAGCATTCAAATCTCAGTTGACTCAATTTAAACCCTCAAACCTTTAGACTTCGGGTCTTTTTCATCTGCTTGATCAATAAACTTTCCCTCGTTTTTACTATCTACATACAATCAACTCTCAACCTGTCAACCCTTTCATTTGGTGCTAGCTTGGCAGAAAGGCTCGCCTCATCTTCTCTCTTTCTCTCTTTCTGTCCTAATCCTATCCTTGGCTTTTAAATGAATCTCTCTAAAAAGGTTTTGAAAGGAGACAATCCCGACAATTGGAGACCGAGGTTTCCTCGGGCACCAAGCCGAAGTCGTGGTCGTTGCCACTTCTAAGGGGTGTAACCCAGTGCGAACCCACATAGAATCTCTGACATGACCAGATAAGTCTTATCCACAATTTCAGAGTCAATTAACGGTTCTTAGAACCCTTCTCATCCCTTCCTAGTTCCATAGGTCAAACTAGGTGGCGACTCTAGTCAATTTCTGCCTTATAGAGGCATAAGTCCACGTGGGGCCCATCGAGAGCGGGTGTAGTGTCCACTTACACTCCCCTTATGCTTTCTGGGAAAGACGGACGATTTAGTAGGTATTTGAGGGATGCCAGAATAACGGGTTTTCACCCTCCACAGAATGGCATTTTAGGATCTAGGCTTTTCTGTCAGTCCATATTTAGATAGACCCCCCTCATACCAAAAAATCACCCTCCACAGTTTGGACCAGGGGAAACACATTAATTTCCAAGGTCATGGAGGCCAATAGTTGGTTTTGAGGTTGTAGCGGTAGAGGGTGATCAAAGCCCCATATAAGTTTCCATGCATCCATATCACCCTCTTGAACAATCTTCTGGCCAAAGTGCAACCCAGTCGCCCTCCGCTAGCATAGGGGTAGATCCCAGCTGGAGGTCGGATCGAATTGAACACTCCTTGGTAATGTGAGTAAAGAGTCTACACTTAAAGCAGATGCTAGGCATCTTCCCATATGTTACTCTAAAAACCGAGTCACCCTTCTACTGAGACATTGACACAGCGCAAGACTGGTTTGTGGATATCCAATAGGACCCTGGATCGAAGAAAGATTATTACATGGTGACCATCATTCTCATCGAAGTCTACAAAGGATCCAAACCTGTTGTTGAGTCTTACGCGAACTTCTATTGAGGAAGATAAGTGGCACCCCATGAATTCTAACCCAAATTGCTAACTATTTGAGCTCGTGGTAGGAAGGAGCCTTCAGTACATCGATGTGGTTGAAGATGGAGGTAGCCATCAAACGTCCATGGACCTCGGCTAAGAATGACATGCAAGTGACAAGTTGTAAACTTAAACATAAATATATTTTTGCCCACACCTCAAACTTAATATCGCCTTCGATTTGCCAAACTCGACCAAGAGTGCCTTCCTTTGCCTTCACGCCAACTGCTTTAGGTCCGAAAGATTTGTATAGCAAGCTTCGCTCATAGGGGAATTCATGGTCGGAGGGCAAGGTCGTCCAGAGCTATGGTTTCATCTTCTTCGTATGTGAGGGCCAACTCCTCCATTTCGAAGCAATCTCGTCAATCGGGGTTTGCTCTTGGAACTTAGCCATGAAGAAGGCGAGGGGACGGTGATAGTAGCTTTGGCGCATGAATGGAGGAGATCGAGAAGCGGAATAGGACGAGTGGGTAGGGGAGAAGGAATAAGTCAAGGATGGTAACCAGCTTTCCCTCACTCTCACGCAATTTTTTAAAGGAATTTGCCCATTCCAATAGATAAAATCAGAGGTGCGGGTTGAGAAATGTACCCCACCAAGGACAAGAGAAAAGTCAAAGAAAGAATACATCTTGCTAGAGAAAAGAGAGAACTCCCGTCTAAGGGAGACATAAGTCTTTCTTGTTATTTAATTAGATAGGGGTTGTTGTTGTTATCTTTTTTTCGAACCACCAGCCTACAATTACCTTATACTAATCGTGTGCAAGGAAAAAGGCTATGGGCACGGGCTGGACAAAAGTGAGCTGCTGTTTTGGATCCCCAGGTTTTCGGCCCTGCCGGTAACTTTATCCATCTAATAGTTGATAACATTGCATAAAAAATCTTCTTTTGTTCTATAGTTATTAGTATTTTTTTTCTAGTTTGACCATCTTCGTGAATTAAATGACATGTTTCATATTTGATATATTAGCTAAGTTCATTTTATTAATATTATTATATATTTTATTATAATAACATATTTTAAAATTTTAATTGATCTTAGACACATTGAATCCAAAATGATATGTTATTTAGAAATAAACAATCAACGTAAATATTTTTTTAATGAATATATATTTTTCAAAACTGATTGGCATACTACATTATACATAAATATATATGTCATGTATAAATCTTCTTATGTATAAGTATAACATCAGGTTTGACTCTAAGTTGTTGTAGCGTTAGTTAGTTTTGCTTTAGATCAAATCTTTTATCAAAATTTAAAAAATTGGGATATGGCTGAAATTTGTTAAAAAAAAATCACCCATATTCTTATAAAATGCAGTGGTTTTATCATGTGTTTAATTTCACTTCTTCACTTTGTTTTGAATTGGTTTCTTGTATTTCACTATTAAATGGTGAGCAACTAGTTAAACAAATGAGTGACATGATCTTTTGGACAAGGCTAAAAGTGTGGCATGAGAGATAAAAAGCAACAAGAATGTTAGAGTGAAAATGATGAAAAATATTTTTTGTTTTATTTAGTAAACTGATTTTTAATTCTTTTAGTTCATAAGGCAGCGGGTGTGGGTGGATTTAGGGGTGGCAATTTTTATCCAACCCGAAAATCTGACCTAGACTCAACCGTAAATAACGGGTATGTGTTAAGATTATTGAGCCAGTTAATATTTGGGTCGGGTATGGGTTACCTTTTAAAATTTTGGATTATGTACCGACCCGTTTGCTTAATTTAACTAAAATAAATAAATCAATTAATTAAATTTGTTACTTGGATATGTATTAATTATATAACTATTGGTATAATAGTAAACAAAAATACTATCACTTCTTTAGACACAAATTTTTTTTGTAAATCCAAATACATTATATAGGCCATCTATATCCACCATTCACTCTTTGTTTGAAAACCTAAATAATATGTCATTCATTCTTGCGGCCACATAAACTCCACCGTTCGCACCATTCCACTTGCACAAATAACAGAAACGAGTTATCCTTATTGACCCATTTGACATAATATTGACATTTGGAAATGGCACACAATGATTCGAAATAATGATCGGCATGTGCATGATTTTAGGGGTGACTGATCATTCTGCAAAAAAAAAGTATTTGTATTTAAGCGGGTTAAATGGGTTGGGTTTTGGTTCAATGATTTTATATGGGTTGGGTATGGGTTGAAAATTTGTAACCGATTATTTTTGGGTCGGGTATGGGTCAGTACAATTTTAATCGGGTTGGGTATGGTGAGCTTCAACTCGACCCAACTACCCGAATGACCACCCCTATGTGGATTTATCAAAATCCAAGTAACCCGTGTGATTCGAGGAATACACGAGGGACATCCTAACCATGCAAGAGCCAGATTGGCTAAGAATCCAAAGTCATGGAGCTAGACTTGACCAAGGCATAAACATTCCATTGAAAAAGACTAGGACAAAAACTACCAACTTTGACTTGAACAACCTGCCCTTCCCCGTTGCCAGTAGACCAAGGAATCATACTTCTGGGCAACCTCTGGTGCCATAAGTTGCCTCAAAACTGGGTCATTCGTCCTCGAAAGATGGACTAAGATCGATGACCAAAGCACCTGCAATCAGCCCCTACCGACAGGACGTCATTTTCCTCTTCTTTGGACTTCGACTATTTTTCAGGTATACCTTGTCAAGGTTTCTCTTCCTTCCTCCCTATGCCTCCAGATGTCCATCAGGGACCAGGGTCACCAGACAGTCAACAAGGTGTACCTCATTGACTTGGTCCTTCACCAGCAACATTGAAGGCCGGGTAGCTTGATGAGAGATTCTTGGACATGGATCAGCTCTGGCCTACCCCCGAAATCTAGGTGTATGATTACAATCATCTATAGAGCCATCATCATAAACAGAAGAATACCGTGCATGCATGCCGGTCTTCGAATTTTTTCCCTCAAGATCCACATTTTCCCTTCGAAGCATCAGAAATTCCCGAGGCCTGGCATCTTCCCACACACCCAAAACTCTCTAAAACTCGCACTCATCCTCAACATCCCCCTTGCTACCAATGCGCAGCCCAGTGGCTATGAGCCATGGTCCGTAGGGGAACAATCCTTCCTTGGAACTGCCAGGGGTCGGGCAATCCTTAGTATAGTGGATGAAGAGACCACAGTGGAAGCAAATCAGGGACATCTTTTCATAGGATATGTAAAGCATAGAGCTAACACCTTCAAGGGATATAGAGATACAACACAAGATAGGCTTGAAGATGTCATGTCTAACCTTGATCCTCATGAATTTCCCCCCATACCGGCCCTCCTCTTCATCGACCTCCATGAATGAGCCAAGCTTTGAAGAGATTCTGAGTGCAAAAGCTCTGTGCCGAAGAATAAGAGGGACATCATGGATTCGAACTCATATTGGTATGAACTCAAAGTCAAGGTCTTTGGGGGGTTTTCAAGGTTCCACCGGTTGAAGCACAATTAGTGAGTTGTCAAAGATCTATTGTCTGCGGTTGATAATTCCATCAACATCATCATCCTTCTTTATTTCGAACATAAAGATGTTTTTACCCACACTACTAACTTTGAGTTGTCCTTGGAGTTGCCAAGTCTTACCAAAAGTGGTATACATGGCCCGGATGTTAGCGGATCGAGGAGAGAAGAGTTTGCCAAGGATGCAGCCATCATACGAATGGAGACAATTCACCGTGAGAAGATCATCAAGACCCATGAAAAGGGTCTCGTCAGTAGATAGCGAGAGGTTGGCACATCTTATAGCAATTTCATCAAGTTGATTCTCCACATGTGAAACCTCCATGCCTGATTCGTTGAAGAACAAGGCGAGGCAATTAATGGATTGGTGGCTAGAGGTTGAGAACGAGAGGGGAGAGATTTACGCACAAAAGAGAGGTGAATCAACCACTTGCAAAAGGCGATGATTGGGAATGATTTATGATTGGTTTCCAAGTCACTCATTGGGAAAAGCAACTATTTTGCAACCCAAACAATGATTTGTCGTGAAGCCCTCTCGACAAAGAGAGAAAAAAGACCCTTGATGTGAAAATGATGAAAAAGATGATTCTTCTATTTCTCATATGGATGGAAGCTGTTGCATTGACCAAATACCGTATATGTTTGTGCAAATTCATCGTAGCTTCATGCCAATAACATGAATCTAAGTATGGTTAGGAGATTTGGGTAGAGAAAAACACTCATTGACACAACATCACGATGGATTTCCATCCTAGCACTTCATATCTAGATCCATAATTACACCAAGCTCCATGTTAATAGTAGTTACTCCCCGTTCTATATGTCACGTAAAACAATCAAAGTAAACAAGTTTTAAGTTGATAAAATTCAAAGATAATGAAACTATGTACAAATTTCATCTAACTGTGATAGGGTGGCATATTGTCTAAGTCCCCCGTAATGCTATAGACACTTCTTGCAGACACATGTAAATATCAAAAGATAATAACTTAAGAGTAAATGACATATATAGTGGTTAACTACTTCAAACTTCACTAGTATAAAGACTCGAGTATCAAACACAAGGACTCAAATTTAAAAATTTCACATTATGGAAACTAACCTAAATCTAACTAAGAAAACAAGACATTATATATGCGGGTTTTGACCGAATGATTTGGTGAAGAATAAAACAAACAAGTAAGCAGTAAAACGAAGCAAGTCAAAAGGCAGGTTTTGAACAGATTATCATTGTGAGCCAAAGGATTTCCACTTTGCATACTATTTCACCTAAATTATGATTATTCTACGTAATCAACCAGGTCCAACAAACTATATACTAGTAACTGTCACACACTAATAGACCTAACTTGTAGATGCTAAGCCTAATTGTCATTCATATCCTAACAAATAACTAGTTGTTAAAAAAAATTCAATAAAGTTGTCATATAATTCAACTATCTCATGTTGGTCTCAAGTTCAAGTGTTGTCTTAGACCTCTTGATTAATTTAGAAGTCTCAACATAAGCTTTCATGACAGCCCTTTGTCGATAAAGCCATAAGTATTAATTATGAGACAATTCACTCAAAACATTAAACAAAGAGAACGGGTATTAAGACAATAGATATCACTCCTTTTCAAGCAAGCAAAACACATGGACAAAGTTCAAACTAATTTTTTTTTATAAGTGCAGGAAATCCAGTTACAAAAGACAATACTTCGGCATATAGCCTTTCTCGCCAAAGTAGAAAGCAAAGAGAGAAACAAGAAAATTACACTACTTTGTAACTAAAAGACTAAATAAATTTCTTGAGGATAAGATAACATGGTCTGGAGGAAGACTCTCACGACGGAACTATTCCAAGCACCTTCGCTTGACCATCTCGGCTGCGTCTGTCCATGGAAGAAGGGTATCCTCAAAGAGAAGCTTGTTAAATAACCCAAATTATATGGAAAAAGTACTGAACCACAGAGACGAGCAGGGAAATCGTCCAACTAGGCCTCGCCATGCCTGAAAAACATCGAGTGGAGATTGTGGAGCCACGAAGATGATGCCCCACCAATCGAGGATAAATGTCCACAGACGGCGTGATTCAAGGCAATGAAAAAAGAGATGAGCTGCAGGTTCTGAGGCTCTCTTGCAAAAGACACACCTTAATTGTCCTAAATGTATAAGGTTTCTCGAGAAAAGTATGTCTTTAGTCAGTAACTTGC
The DNA here is from genome assembly GCA_023374045.1 of Limonium bicolor. Classification (NCBI taxonomy): domain Eukaryota; kingdom Viridiplantae; phylum Streptophyta; class Magnoliopsida; order Caryophyllales; family Plumbaginaceae; genus Limonium; species Limonium bicolor. Next base: position 31,290,098 of record CM041779.1, on the reverse strand, counting down.
CTTGCAATAGAAACCATACCAGAAGTTCAATCCGAGAAGGAGCATACTTGCGCCAAAAAAAGCGACTCCAGGTGATCGAAGGCTAAGGGTCCCACAACATGGCTTCTTTACAAAAGGATTTCGTGGTATAGATACCATCCAAAGCATCCTCCAATCTTAGCATATCGTCGTCTTCCGTAATACTTGGGGCACCGCGTTGATGACATTCATCAATTGCTCCACCTGAGCTCGTTCATATAAGAAAAGTGGTCGTCTCCATATGAAATTCCAAGACCAAACGAGCCTGTTCCAGCCGCCTATGCTAAACAAACTGGCATGCTTTTGATCATTCACAAGATAAAGCCGAGGGAAAAGTTGTTTGAGGGGCTGGCAAGTTACCCAAACATCACACCAAAAGCAAACATTTTTCCCGTTATAAACTGCCCACCGAATATATTGTTGCATTATATCTTCATGCAACGGGCGCCAAGACCCAATTGAAAGGATGCTCTTCTATAGACCTCCTTTCTTAACATGCTTCCATTTATCATCCGTGATTGGAGAGAAATATCCACATCATAAATGGAGCAAATGATTTTTTTCCAGAGCTTACCGTCGTTCTTTTGAAATTTCCACCACCATTTGAACAACAATGCCGCGTTCTTGGTTTCAATATCAATGATACCGAGCCCACCTTTTGCTTTCGAACGTGAGAGTGTGCTCCAAGAGACAAGCGGCATGCCCCTGGTGCTGCCGTTTCCCCCCAAAGGAAATTCCTTTGCAATTTGATGATCTCTTTGATGACCAACTTGGGAATTTTAAAGAGACTCAAGTAGTATAGTGGGAGGCTTTCCAAGACCAACCGCCCCGCTTTTGAGAGGGATGAGGCCTTCCATCCGGCTTGTCTACTTGCAATCCTATCCAATATTGGTCTCCAAGTTGTAATCCGTTCTGGACTAGAGCCTATAGTGAAACCAAGATACCGGATTGGAAGTGGGGTCACCTGGCAGCCAAAAATGTCAAGAATAATGTGTCTGATGCGTGGGGTAGAGTTGATGGGTGTGGCAGAGGACTTGTTCCAGTTGACTTCGAGCCCATAAATCTCCAAAAAAATGGTTATGCATAGCTTTACAGCTTCTAGTTCCCCAGGAGTAGCTTTGCAAAAAATCATCGTATCATCCGCATATTGGAGATGCGAGATGATAGTTTCGTTTACCCCGATGGAGAGGCCTTGTTGCACCCCTTTTCTCAAGGCTTCCTTAAGCAACCAACTAAGAGCCTCACCACATAAGACAAAGAGTAAGGGAGAGAGTGGATCACCTTGCCGGACCCCGCGATTTGGTTTTATGGGGGTAGATGGAACACCGTTAATGAGTATAGAGATAACAGATGTTGAAATGCACTCCTCAATCCACGTTCTCCATATATCTTTGAAACCATACAAATGTAACATGCGATCGATGAAGCCCCATGAGAGACAATCAAAAGCTTTTGCAAAATCAATCTTTAGGAGTATGCCACTTTGATGTGTTTGTTTGAACCAAGAGATAACTTCATTGGTGATTAAAGGTCCCTCCGCAATGTGTCTACCCTTGATAAAACCAGTTTGAGTTCCTTGAATCAATTTGCTCATTACCTGACTCAATCTTGGCGAAAGTATCTTAGCAATCACTTTGTATATTGAGCCGATCATACTGATTGGTCTAAAGTCTTCAATTCAAACTAAACTATTCACCATGAAATTAGTTATCATATATAATACACAAATATGATTTAAAATCATACTACCAGTACGTAGGCTTTCAGGTTAAAAAGTTCAACCCAAAGTTATAGCGAATTACACAATCGAAATGATTACTCAAATTAGATTAAATCATACGTATAATGGCGTGACACCTGACTAGCTATATATGTACGAGATTAATCTGTTTTGATTGTTTTACAAGGATAAAGAACGGTTTGTGTGCCTACTTTCCCTCAGGCCTTTCCTAATTGTTGAATGTTCTATATTAGGAAAATAGAAGATTAGCTGAGAGTTATTTGAATGTAAAATGTGTACTATATATATGATGCAGATACACAAATGTTTCTCAATCCATCACAGAGAATTAATTAACCAATTAAGTAGTCTTGTTAAGAATGGCGAGAGTTCCTTTGAGAGTGTTGTTTCTATTGGGTCTCCTAGCAATTGTATTGATCGGTGGGGATGCTCATGATCACTCTCATGAAACATGTCCTGCAAATGATCCTAATGCCCCCGGTTGTAAGGGTGGAGCTGGTGGTGGTGGTGCAGGCGGGACTTTTGATATTAGCAAGTACGGGGGGAAGCCTAATTCCGATATCGCCAAGGTAAAATATACTATAAATGAATGTTGTTTAAAATTATTAATGTTTTGTGTTGTTAATTTATAAATGTGTATAACTAATTGAAATTAATAAATAAATTAGCCATTGATGGACGCGTGGGCAGCAGCATGTGCTGCCACAAGCCCAAGCAAAGTGGTGGTTCCAAAGGGTGACTACAGTCTAGGTGTGACTCTTCTTAAAGGGCCATGCAAAGCACCCATTGAGCTCCAGATGGACGGTAGTTTCAAAGCCCCATCTAAATGTGCCGAAATGAAAGAATTTGATGGGAAACCCTCAAGTTATTGGATCAAACTCCAATACGTTGATGGGCTTAAGTTCTCAGGAAGTGGTGCCTTCGATGGTAATGGCCAAGATGGTTGGGACCATAATAAACCGGGTGGTAAAAAGGAAGGCAATTTGCCATATGTAAGTTTTTTCTTATACACGTACTTAAAATTTTCTTTATTACATTCGTAAATATATATATATATATACGATATTATGTTTGATTGATTTATGCTGATGATGCATCAATGGAATGGATGGATGCAGAACTTTAGGTTTGATTTTTTGAAGAATGCCGAAATCTCTGGCATTCACTGTATGAACAGTAAGCTATTTCAAATGGGTGTTTTCTCTTGTGAGAATGTGATCCTCAAGGATCTCGAAATTACAGCACCTGCCGATAGTCACAACACTGATGGAATACACATCAGTAAATCAACTGGTGTCAGTGTCATCGGCTGTAAAATTGGTACTGGTGACGATTGCGTCTCCATCGGTGACGGTACCAAGAACCTTCTCGTCGATAGTGTCACTTGTGGCCCTGGACACGGTCTCAGCATCGGAAGCTTAGGGAAGTCGGAAGGTGAAAAACCCGTTGAAGGTGTTACCGTCAAGAACTGTACACTCGAAAACACTGATAATGGTGTTAGGGTTAAAACCTGGCTTGGTTCTTGTGCTAAGAACATGGCTGTCTCCGACTTGCATTTTGAGGATATCACTCTTAAAAATGTTAGTAACCCAATCATTATTGATCAAGCTTACTGCGCTGGTGCGGATTGCAAAGGAGCCAAGCCTTCAACCGTTAAGATCAGTGACGTTACTTTCAAGAATGTTAAGGGTACCTCCGCTACTCCCGTTGCTATAAGTCTTGTATGTAGTAGTTCTTGTCCTTGTGAGAAAATCCAGTTGGATAATGTTGACATTTGCCATGAGGGAAAGGAGGGTCCAGCTGTCTCTGAGTGCACTAATGTTAAGCCTAGCATTGCCGGCACCGTTAACCCTAAACCCTGCACTAAGACGTTCGAGCACCCCAGAGGTTACAAAGTCTAGTTACCTAACTACCTACCTACTTTTATTAATTCCGCTAGCTACTTCATTCATTTGTACTAATGCAGCTAGCTAGCTAGCTTGAAATTTACCACCTAGCTAAAAATTACTTATGTATTAAGGTTCTTTCATTGATTGTAATCAAACCATGCATAATTAAAATTCAAACACCCTTGAGCTTCAGCTAAAGAAGGACTAGGAGGAGAGAATCTAGTAGGAGAAGGGCTATGATTGGGGGAATCCGGAGAGAAAATGACTTCTAGATGATCATCAGAAATTTGGGATGAACGTGAGGAGAGAGAAGTGAGGATGGTCAGTGGAGTAGATAGGGGTTGTGGTAAAACTTGTGAGAGGACTGGTTTAGAGCGGATTGGGCTTAGAACTAGAGGCAAAAACTATAGGTGATGCTGGTTGGGCTTCGAGAATTGAAGAGGCCATGAAAGCTATGGATCCAAAGATTGAAAATGTCTCGACATGTTGAGAATCAGGATTGGAACTTGACGATGCCTTGCTTCATTTAATTTTAATATGGTCGATATCTGTTGACTCATGCTTGTTCGCTGGACATATTTCCCACTTGGTGAGGCAATGCATGAAGTAATTACTCCAACGACATTATCGGGTTAGGTTTTAGGAAATACCAAAGCGGTTGCACTAGTAGGAAAACAGCCTATTTCTGCGGTTGTAAAGGGCCTATTTATGCGGTTTACAACCGCAGAAATGAGCACCGCAGAAATAGGTTTTTTTACACTATTTCGACCCGCCGAAATAGGTGGCCAGGTCAAACGTTTACGGTCAAATGACGTTAGTCTATTTCGGCGGTTCTTTAGTAGGAACCGCCGAAATAGACTGTCTTTTTTGTTTTGTTTTTTCCTTTCCAGCTTATTAATGCACCCAAATACACCATAAAATTAAGCAAACCTGTAAATACATTGTATAATGCTGCCACCACAGTGGGGCGCCTCAGTAGCATACTATAAACCCATAAAACGGCCATAATCATCGGCACGCATCAATAAATGCAAGAAATTAGCAAGAAAATTCATAACAAAAATAAGGATTAGTTGTACACTTCACCTCCACACCACACTCCATTACAATATACAATTCACTACGTTTCAATCTAATGAAATACATAATAACACAAGTAACGTTCAACGCAAACTAACTTTAGAGGAATCAACTAAGTACGTCGATGGAGATAAATTCTGCCCAATCCTCGAGGATTTCAGATATGTGCCTATCTTCATAATTTCCAATGCCCACGATTTCTTCGAAAGCCTTGAACAAACAAAAATGAATAGTTAATGAGACACTACACAAAGAATGACAAAGAATAAAAATACATATAAACCAAGACTTTCAAAGATAGTTTTATACCATGTCCAATGATTTTTCTGGCACAAACTTGGATGATGCTACTAAGTCATGCATAAACCTCATAACATAGTAACCACATTCTGATCCACCAGGCTGTACTGGACACTATACATTCACACATTACGTTATCAGTCATACTTGCAGGTCTACTATTAACATGTTAACTATTTGCACAAAATAAGTAAAACTACCTTCACTGCAGTCCAAGGGATATTCTTTGGTGTCTTTTGCAATGCACGCAGTGCAGCTTGGAAGCCACTATACAAAATAAATATTTTGAATGTAATACACAAATTAATCAAGTTTAACGAAACAATTATTAAGTTATGACAATTATTGTATAATTTAAATAGCTCATCCCTTTAGAGCCGCTGCTATCGTTGGCCTCTTGGCACTCGTACCAAGTGAGTCGAACTGTAAGACTCTCGGGTATTTCATGACCAAAACCAACAACGACCAATGACGACTGCTCACGTGATGAATAAAATTGAAATCATAACACGGATAACATAACTTATAAATAAAACGTAATAAGATATGGAAGTATGACTTACCCTTGATAATATGGCAGCATAATGTATGACTTGTCTGCACATTCATATATTGTGTTCGTCACGTACCGCAAAAGACTTTCAGGATCCATTGACATAGTCACTTCACTGCAAGTATCAGGGCATAGGAATCCGAAGCTGTCAGTCTGATGATCTCGTATCGCCTTGGAATGCACATGCCTGCACCATAAAGACAACAACATCAGTGAACGGCGTTAAAGTATAAAAACTAATTCAAGTATTTCATTAATATAGGAAAAGGTATGAGATCGCTCACATGCATGCTGACTTCAGAATCGACACATTTAACCAGTCTCTCTTGAATACATCAACGAAGTCGGACATATATATGTCGAACGTATGAGTCCGTCCTTCGGGTTCATGATGGTGAAAAAGACCCTGGCTATCCTCCACTTGGATCCTATCACTCTGAGGTGACGTCATCAACAAGGCCGAGTGCAGCAGTCTCATGTTCTGTGGCAACCCCTCCAATATGTTCTTCTCTACTAAAGCAGGTCTCATCATGAAATTGGAGGATGCCCCCGTGAGAGCTGGTGTGGCAACACTTTTTCCTTTTCCTTTAGAAGTTTTTTTCGACTTGACATTTTCCTAATTTGTTGATTAATTAAGTTTAAGTGACTCACTCTAAACCATATACTAATTGAAATATCGGATAATTATAATTTTAGAGTAAGCGTTAATTGTGTTTACCTGGCCCGAGATTTTGACCCATGTACCCGGCCATTGGATTGTAGCTGTTTGAACAGAGCGAAGTATGTTTCTCTGTCCCAGAGGTACCGGTATAGCAACATCAGCATATTCTGTCACATAATCATCTACAAGCACCCGGACATACCCCTGCCGTAGTGGTTCACCGCCGACGGTGTCTGTAAGAGATGAGGGAAACAATTTACCCCACGCCACCATAATATCCTCACCTCCCATCGGCATGAACAACGTGCATAAAACGGGTTCCTGAACATTAAGTAAAGAAGGGTTAAACGAACGCAATCGAAGTAAATAGATGATAATAAATAATTTATTTTCTAAGTTAATGTGACTAACCTTAATAGATCCATATGGATATGGATCTATCGACTGCACACTACTCTGCCATACTGGTGTGCCCTCCTCCCTATCAGCTGATGGTGCATGGGCTGGTCTAGTCACCTCCTGACTACTGCACATCTGTGAGCGTATTTTAGTCATCTCCTCTGCAACCAACTGCTGAACATTCTGCCTAAGCCTCTGCTCCAGCTCAGCAGTAGCCTTCAAATGTTCCTCATAGCTGATCATCCTTCCTTGTGAGCCTTTCCTAGACCCCGGATTGCCAAAAGCTTGGCGGATACCAACTTGTCCACCAAAACCAATAGCGCGACCAGGATGATCCACCTTTCCAAGAGCACGAGAAAGGGGATCATATTGTCTGTTCGGAGCCCAAGAACCCTCAGTAACTTGAGAGTGTAACTCTTCCTATAAAACACAAAAATAACAAAATTCATTAATATACAGGTACACAAACAAATATTAAATTATGAACCGAAATTAGATACCATTTGATTTATAATCTCTCTCGTGGCATCATCGTACTGAGGATTTTCCGGCGTCGAGTTTTTTGGCACTCGACTCAACTCCCACACCTTCATCCTTTGTCGCTAGGAGCCACATCCTTTGGAAGCAAGCCCTTTTGCTCCCACTCTGGTACGCGTTCGGCAATGCTTTTACCACCTAAGTGATGTGGGTATAGATTTTTCTTCGCATTTGCCTGCTGTTTTGCACGAACCGCCTACAAATAATATGTAACGTGTAAGATACAAATAAGCAAATAAAACTGCCAAAATGTATAAAAGACAGCGTTGAATATTAGCTCTACCTGGTACTCTGGCGTGTGACGATACTCCACAAACCGCGTCCACTGCTCCTCAGTGATGCCTCGTACGCCTCCCAGGGTGGCAGTTCATCGTCTCTTTCTGCATCATCCGATTCATGGTCTTGATACGCAGCACCATGAATGTACTTGTCAGAGAGGCTTTTCCTATGGTCGCGGAACTGTCGCCCCATTTTTTTCAGTATATCATCCTTAAGAGAAGGATCAATGCAGAAACGACTCTACATAAACAATTATTAGTCATTTAGTAACACAAGTAACGAGAAACTCTAAAATCATATAACATATTATAAAAAAATAACACACCTGAAGAAGCCCAAACATAGTGTCCTTCAATGATTGTGGCACTTGCTTCCAATTGTGATTTATGTCGCAGTAAGTCTTGACCAGGTGGCCAGCATATGCAGTATAATCATGCTTCCAATTACCGTATGGCTGGTTGAACTCATTGAACTGCAAAGGCTTCGTGGGGGGGCCTTTATTTGCCTTCAGTGCACGGGTGGCACCTCTCTTCTTCACCTTCTGTCCGGAGGAGGAGGAAGCTGGTGGCTCTGTCACCTGCTGTGATGGACAAGCCTCATCCTCCGGTGGGTCAGTTGTCTTCCCCTTCTTTCCTCCTCGTGTGGCCCGTTTTGCTGGTCTCTTCTGATGAGGATCAGCTTCTTCAATGGGCTGGTCCATAGGGTGATCAGCCACTGCAGTAAAGATAAGTTAGTCAAATTAATTGGATGAATTTATAATGTAAAGACAAATGTTGAACAAATCAAGAAAAATAGTAAACATAACATTACCATAAATACTTCTATGTTTTGGTGTTATCAACCCAAAAACCCTCGTCATGGTCTGATCGTGCATAAATCAAGTCGTTTTGAGTATCAACATTTAAATCCCGCAACCCCGTAGGAAACAATGTTGTTCCTTCAATCGTCTCATTCTCATCATCATCATCCTCATTTTCATTTTCAATCAGAACCGGTCTTCTACCTGGAAGAACAACAGACCATCTGGAGTCTTTTGGATCCTGAACATACCACACTTGGTCACAATCTTTTCCCATAACAAACTGATCATCCTTAAAACTGGCACGTGTGAGATCAACCAAGGTAAGACCTCCATCGTTTTGGATTCCACGTCGGTTGTCCACCCATTTGCAGCGGAACACTAAAAACGAATCAATATGGTAGTCTAGCTCCCAAATGTCCTCGATAACACCGTAATACCAACTGGAGCTCCTCACTGGTTGAGACTGGTTACCGATGTGGTACTCATTGAATGCCGCTTCTATTTTTACTCCACTGTTCTGGTTTATTGATTTAGCATCTTGCGTGCAGTGTAATAAGTATACCCACTAATGTCAACCCTCAAATGATACAATATTAGGTTCAGGTCCTATTGCCAAAAATCTGATTTCTTCATTGAGAACTTCTGAATTTGATGACGCTTTTTCAAAGACATAATTTGAACCATTGGACAAACAGTCGGTTTTGTTCTTTCGAAAGCCAAAGATGGTTTCTGGTAGGATTTTGTTGTCTCAACTCATTCATATGAGTATCAAAGAAGGGTTCAACAGCCTCAAGGTGTTGTAACACAAACAGATGTGCTTGATGAATCAGTTGACTTGGTACTTGCACAATCTTTCTTCCAATGACACCTTTGCCTTTATATCTGCCGTAGTGTCTTGGTTTTGGGATACCGATTGATTCTGCTTCATTCAGATAATCAGTCACAAATTCTGTGACTTCCTCAGTCACCGTTGCTTCAATTATGCTCCCTTCTGGTCGATATCTATTCCTCATTCTACCCTTTAGAATACTCATGTATCGTTCAAAAGGGTACATGTAGCGTAAGTAGACCGGACCACAAAATTGGATCTCTCGAACAATGTGGACTATCAAGTGCACCATTATGTCAAAGAATGATGGTGGGAAATACATCTCTAATTGACATAATGTTACCACAATTTCACGTTTGTGATCATCGAGAGAGTTTACATCAATTACCTTGCAGCAGACAGTATTGAAGAAGAAACACAATCTGGTTAACGCATTTCTGACATCATTTGGCAATATCCCACGGATTGCTACTGGCAGAAGATGTAACATCAGTACTTGATAATCGTGAGATTTCATGCCTAACAGTTTCAAATCATTCATTGATACAATATTCTTCCAGTTTGAAGAATATCCAGACGGTACTTTTACCGAGTGTAGACATTTACAGAAGCTGATCTTCTGAGGACATACCAATGGGAGTCTTGTAGGCTGTTCGGTAGGCCCATAGTGCATCATCGAGCTTTAGAGACCAATCCTTTCTTGAAGAATTCACTATTTTCTGCAAGATCCATTTCAGCTCTCTATTGGTGACCTCGGCCTGACTGTTAGTTTGGGGATGGTAAGGTAGAGCGACCTTATGTCTCACTCCATACTTCTCCATTAAAGCTTTGAATTGCTTGTTGCAGAAGTGAGAACCCCCATCACTAAGGATTGCTCTAGGCACTTCAAACCTTGTAAAGATGTTCTTTCTCAACAACTTGGTCACCACCTTATCATCATTTGTGGGAGAGGCAGTGGCTTCCACCCACTTGGCCACGTAGTCCACAGCTACAAGGATGAAGATATTTGAGCAGGAGGAAGGGAATGGTCCCATGAAGTCTATGCCCCTTAAGTCGAATGGTTCAACCTCTAACATCACATTAAGAGGCATTTCGTGTTTTCGGGAGATGTTGCCCATCATTTGACAGCGGTCACAGGAAGCAACAAAGTTATGGCAATCTTTGTGTAAGGTTTTCCAGAAGAACCCTGCTTGTAGAATTTTTGCTACAGTCCTTGCCGGCCCATGATGCCCTCCCACTTCAAGAGAGTGGCAATGGGTGAGAATGTCATGCACTTCACTCAGGGGCACACATCTTCTTATCACCCCATTAGTACAAGTCTTGAAGAGGTAAGGATCATCCCAGAAGTAGTGCTTCGAGTCAGCGAAGAATTTCTTCCTCTGTTGGTAGGTCAATTTATGGGGCACTACTCCTCTTGCCAAGTAGTTTGCAAGATCAGCATACCAAGGATCATCAACTTCTTTGAACATGAAAATAGTTTCATCCGGAAAGAACTCATTTATAGGCACACCTTCATCAGGCACTTCCATGCGGGAGAGGTGCTCGGCCACTACATTTTGCACATCAGGTTTGTCTCTGATTTCGATCTCAAACTCTTGTAGCAACAAAATCCATCTCAACAACCTTGGTTTGGCATCCTCTTTGGTAAACAAATATTTCAAGGCGGAATGGTCCGTGTGCACAATTACTTTGCTTCCAAGGAGATAGGACCGGAACTTATCCAAGGCAAAGACCACTGCCAGAAGTTCCTTTTCAGTTGTGGCATAATTCTTTTGGGCATCATTCAAGGTCTTGCTAGCATAGTAGATGGTTCTCAAAACCTTGTCTCTTTTCTGACACAGAGCCGCCCCAACTGTGTAGTGATAAGTGTCCAAATGAGCATGTTTTATGGGTGTATTTCATATATATATCAGCACTTTTCTTGCTCATTTCTCCACTTTGTTAGTTTC